>ONZH01025482.1:0-90697 GCA_900303285.1 Rhinella marina | reverse complement strand
AATTTTTGGGTGCTTCACCAGCTACCTTATCTAACTTGGTCACTTGTTGGTGTCACCGCCATGCTGTGTCAGGCTTATGCATGCATCGTGTGGCTGGGGATAGGAGAGCAGTGCCAGCATGGGCATGGGTGATGGACCTTCGTTGCACCTAGTTGGGTGCTTCCCTAACATGTGATGGGCATGTGCCTCGCTTTTCTTGGTCTGGGAGAGCACAATTGCCATGAGGGTAGCCACCAGGCTGTTGCAGGAGAATTTGGGGTAATGGTGGGATTAGGCAGCCTCAGAGGCATCCATGCATGCTGCCCCTGCTGTTTCCTGTCCATTTCCGTAGTGTTTCCATCATTTTCTGATGTTTCCAGGTTTTCACCCAGCCTTCCCTAGGCAGAGCCTTGGTCCCCTGCAAAATATGCTCGAGTCTCCCATTGACTTCAATGGGGTTCGTTACTCGAAACGAGCACCCGAGCATCGGGAAAAGTTTGTCTCGAATAAAGAGCACCCGAGCATTTTAGTGCTCGCTCATCTCTAATACTAACCTTTTATGATGTACCGTGTCAAATGCTTTGGAGAAGTCCAGATATACGACATCCATTGATTCGCCGCGGTCCAGTCTAGAACTTACCTCCTCATAGAAACTGATTAAATTGGTTTGACATGACCGAACCCTCATGAAGCCATGCTGATATGGAGTTATTTGCTTATTTTCATTGAGGTACTCCAAAATAGCATCTCTTAGAAAACCCTCAAACAGTTTACCCATGACAGATGTTAAACTTACCGGCCTATAGTTCCCGGGCTCTGTTTTTGGACCCTTTTTGAATATTGGCACCACATTTGCTATGTGCCAATCCTGTGGAACACTCCCTGTCAGTATAGAGTCCTTAAATATCAGAAATAAGGGTCTGGCAATGACATTACTTAATTATTTTAGGATACGGGGGTGTATGCCGTCAAGTCCTCGCGATTTGTCTATTTTAATCTTTTTAAGACGCAGCTCTACTTCTTCCTGGGTCAGACAGGGCATTTTTAATGGGGAATTTACTTTTATATTCTGCATTTTATCTGACAGTTTATTTTCCTCAGTGAATACAGTGGAGAAAAAGATATTTAGTAGCTTTGCTTTCTCCTCCTCGCTCTCTGCAACTCCCCCTCATTACTCTGTAAGGGGCCGACACCTTCAGGTTTATACTTTTTACCATTTATATAATTAAAGAACATTTTTGGGTTAGTTTTACTCTCTTTGGCGATTAATCTCTTGGTCTCTAGTTTGGCTGTTTTTATTTGTCTTTTACATATTCTATTTTCTTCCTTATAGTTTTTCAATGCTTCCTCGCTCACCTCCTGTTTTAGTGTTTTAAATGCTTTCTGTTTGTCATTTATTGCTTTCTTTACAGTTCTGTTTATCCACATTGGTTTTTTCTTGTTCCTTAACCTTTTATTCCCATAAGGTATGTACCTCTCACAATTAGATATTAGGATGCTTTTAAAAAATCCCATTTTGTGGCTGTATTTTTATTTTTGAGGACTTTGTCCCAGTTAGTTAGGCCTATGGCCTCTCTTAGTTGACTAAATTTAGATTTTTTGGAGTTTGGTATTTTTGTTCCTCCCTGAAGAAACGCTCTTTTGAAGTTAACTGCCCAGTCATAGGTATCATCCAGCCATGTCTCAGTTATTCCCACTATGTCATAGTCCTCCTCACACATCATTAATTCCAGTTCACCAGTTTTATTAGTCAGGCTTCTGGCATTAGTGTACATACAGTTATTGTTTAGTGTTTTTATAAAAGCGGGGGGCTTTTTTTTGTTTACAAGCCATTTTGTAAAATGGCTTGTAAACAGAAGAATTCAAAATGAAAAATCCAGGCCTCATTATCCGAGAGTCAGAACTTGGGTAGCAGTGCAAACATCAGTAGCAGCACCAGCTGTCCTGCCAGTAGTAGTAGGCCATAGTAACCCCTCACTTCCGGCGTCTGATTATTACACTCGATTACGCTGTGGACTGGATGACTCACTCCTCCTCTAAGTAACAGCAGGATAATGTTGAGGTCACCTCTGAGTATGATATCATGTCTTGGAGCCAGAGGTAACACTCACAGTATTCCTCCTGCCCCTCCTCCTTGAGGCCCCAAAGAAGTCTGTCACTTACATAATCTCTGTCTTCACTGCCACCTGCTATTGGAGCACTTTCTTTTCTCCTAAGAAGGGGCAACAAACCCCTTTGGAAGACACTACTTGTGTGAAAAGTGTCAGCGTTTGGACTGCTATGAAGATGAGGTTCAGGTATAGTCAGGGAATCCCATGCATAGCTGTGTTGGTGGTGGTAGTAGTAGTGCTTTACCACAATGTGTTTATTACCATTAACAAAGTTAATGCAATGTTAATTCAGTTAAATGTTGTAATTTCTTATGTACATGTACCCTAATCTCTGACCCTTCAACTGCCCAGAAAGCAGTCATAATACAAAGTACTCCAGTCAGAGAGAAAAGGAGAGACCAGACATTTAAAGGGTTATTCCCATCTTAGACAATGGCGGCATATCGAGAACAGAGCGGGGAAATGAACGGAGGGTGCACTGCGCATGCGCAGCCGCACTCCATTCATTTCTATGGGGCTGCCGAAAATAGCCAAACGCTGGGAAACCCGGGGTCCTCCAGGCACAGCACTCCCTGCTCCATTCTCAATATAGGTACATTGTACTGTTTCAGCTTTCATTTCAACTAAGCAAGGTTCTCAGCAACGATGGAAGAAACGTGGCAGCGCTGCATTTTGGGGTAATAACACATGGTCTGTGCATGGTGCACATGATCAATTTGTGAAAAAGTACCATGGCTTGCAGAAGGTGCTGGCCATGTCCAGGAGACTGCTCTCACATGTCAACTATTTGGCAAGGAACGTCCTCCTGGACTTGCAGCAAAAGAACAGTCAACCTTTGCACTAAAAACACATTTAGTGATCAGAACAGTGTAATACAGCCAAATGGACTATATGAAAATATTGACACTTCTTTCTGATAACTAAATGTGTTTTTTTTTTCCAGTGAGCAGCTATTTACTTTTTAATCATTTTTGTTTTTACATTATTGTGTTTCCTGTGATTAATTTACAGTATGTTGCTGTGTATACACTGTTGATTGCATTTTGTCTTATCTTGTCTCTTATTAACCTTATCCCTCCTTTCGCATCCTTCCCTCTGCTCTTCACCAATTCTTTCCCACCTTGTAATCTCCCGTAAAACTACCCACAATATGTAACTCTCTGTATGCCCTGATGAAGTCACTGTTCCAGTGACAAAACATGTTGCCAATAAAGCACAATTTTTATACTTACCAACGTATGAATCACTGTCATTAACCTGACACCTGGCAAGTGCCCTCCTCCAATTATTTTCCAGCATCATGTTTGGTTACCTGTTTTACTTACCTACTCATTTCTAACATGTCCTTTCCCATAGTTGTTCCTTGTAGGCACAACCAACTAAGGCAATTCCCATTCCACTGTGGGCGCGCTTCCATCCTGACATATTGAACCTGCTTTATCGGAGCGCTTCTTTATTTTTGGGTCTCCCTCTGCAGACTATAAATTCTGGCAGGAATTCTGCACCCCCCACATCATTTTTGGACACTTGTGCAGAACAAGCCACTGTTTCTTATGGCATTCACATGTGTCCAGAAACAGTGGCTGGGATCTGCCCCTACTAAGGCATAATTTTGGGTATTTGTTGCCAAGACACAGTTATTTTCTGATAACACCATGTGTGTTTACATGCCATCTGCTCTTAATACAGGACCATTTTTGGAAGGTTTCTAATATTAAAAAGATTTAAAAATGTAACGGTGCAATTGTTTTTAACCACTTCCCATCCGGGCCATTTACCCCCTTCCTGACCAGGCCTAATTTTGCAAATCTGATCTTCATGTGGTAATAACTTTGGAACGCTTTTACTTATCCAAGCGATTGAGATTGTTTTCTCGTGACACATTGTACTTCAAGTTAATGGTAAATTTGATTCGATAAGTTTTAATTTTATTTATAAAAAAAATCCAAAAGTTAACGAAAATTTGAAAAAATTCACTGTTTTCTAAACTTGAATCTCTCTGCTTTTAAGACAGATAGTGATACCCCATAAAATCCTTTTTAATTTACATTCCCCATATGTCTACTTTATGTTGGCATCATTTTGGTAGTGTCATTTTATTTTTTTAGGACAGTAGAAGGTTTAGAATTTTAGACGCAATTTTTGCAAATTTGCAAAATCAACTTTTTTAAGGACCAGTTCAGTTCTGAAGTCAGTTTGTGAGGCTTACATAATAAAAAACCACCCATAAATTACCTCATTTTAGAAACTACACCCCTCAAACTATTCAAAACTGGTTTTAGAAATGTTGTTAACCCTTTAAGTATTCCACAGGAATTAAAGCAAAATAGCAAATTTCAAAATTTCACTTTTTTTTGCAGATTTACCATTTTAATCATTTTTTTCCTGTACACATCAAGGGTTAACAACAAAACAAAACTCAATATTTATTACCCCGATTCTGCAGTTTGCAGAAACACCCCACATGTGGTCGTAAACTGTTATTTGGGGATACGCCAGGGCTCAGAAGGGGAGGAGCAGCATCTGCATTTTCTAACATAGAATTTTTTGTCATGGCTTGTAAGAGTGATAACTTTTTATTTTTTTGTGGACTGAGCTGCGTTAGGTCTTATTTTTTGCGGGACAAGCTGTGCTTTTTATTGGCACCATTTTGGGGTACATCTGCCTTTCTGACCACTTTTTAATCTAATTTTTGGGAGGTTAACTAAAAAAAAAAAGCAGTTTAGGGGCATTTTTCTATATTTTTTTTTTTACACCGTTCACTTGATGGGGTAGATCATGTGATATTTTTGTAGAGCCAGTTGTTACGGACGCAACGATACCAAATATGTCTATTTTTTTTTTTTTTTTTTTTACGTTTTACACAATAAGAGCATTTTTAGAAAAAAAATCATGTTTTTGTGTTGCAAATTTTTAAGAGCCATTTTTTTCATTTTTCGGGCTATGATCTTGTGTGGGGGCTCATTTTTTGCGGGATGAGGTGACGTTTTTATTGCTATCATTTTGGGATGCATACGACTTTTTGATTGTTTGATATTATGTTTTTTGGTAGGTGAGGCGACAAAAAAAAGCTGTTTTGGCATAATTTTTATTAGTTTTTTTATGCAGTTCACTTGATGGGGTAGATCATGTGATATTTTTATAGAGCCGGTCGTTGCGGACGCGGTGATACCAAATATGTCTATTTTATTTATTTATTTTTATTTGTAACTTTTTTTAATGACATATTTGGGGGAAAATTATTTTTTTTATATAGTAACATAGTAACATAGTTTGTAAGGCCGAAAAAAGACATCTGTCCATCCAGTTCAGTCTGTTTTCCTACAAGTTGATCCAGAGGAAGGCAAAAAAAACCCTGTGAGGTAGAAGCAAATTTTCCTCACTTTAGGGGAAAAAATTCCTTCCCGACTCCAATCAGGCAATCAGAATAACTCCATGGATCAACGACCCCTCTCTAGTAACTATAACCTGTAATATTATTACCCTCCAGAAATACATCCAGGCCTCTCTTGAACTCTTTTAGTGAACTTACCATCACCACCTCCTCAGGCAGAGTATTCCATAGTCTCACTGCTCTTACCGTAAAGAATCCTCTTCTATGTTTGTGTACAAACCTTCTTTCCTCCAGACGCAGAGGATGTCCCCTCGTCACAGTCACAGTCCTCGGGATAAATAGATGATGGGAGAGATCTCTGTACTGACCCCTGATATATTTATACATAGTTATTAGATCTCCCCTCAGTCGTCTTTTTTCTAAAGTGAATAACCCTAATTTTGATAATCTTTCTGGGTACTGTAGTCCACCCATTCCAGTTATGACTTTAGTTGCCCTCCTCTGAACCCTCTCCAGCTCTGCTATGTCTGCCTTGTTCACAGGAGCCCAGAACTGTACACAGTACTCCATTTGTGGTCTGACTAGTGATTTGTAAAGTGGCAGGACTATGTTCTCATCACGGGCATCTATGCCCCTTTTGATGCAACCCATTATCTTATTGGCCTTGGCAGCAGCTGTCTGGCACTGGATTCTACAGCTTAGTTTGCTGTTCACTAAAATTCCTAGGTCCTTTTCCATGTCAGAGTTACCCAATGCTTTACCATTTAGTGCACTGTCCTCCTCTGTGTTAATAACTTTACACAGTTTAGTGTCATCTGCAAAAATTGATATTTTACTATGCAAACCTTCTACAATATCATTAATAAATATATTGAAGAGAATATGACCCAATACAGACCCCTGTGGTACCCCACTAGTGACAGTGACCCAATCTGAGTATCTACCGTTAATAACCACCCTCTGTTTTCTATCACTGAGCCAGTTACTTACCCACATACAGACATTTTCTCCCAGGCCAAGCATTCTCATTTTGTATACTAACCTTTTATGTGGTACCGTGTCAAACACTTTGGAAAAGTCCAAATATACGACATCCATTGAGTCGCCGCGGTCAAGTCTAGAACTTACCTCCTCATAGAAACTGATTAAATTGGTTTGACATGACCGATCCCTCATGAAGCCATGCTGATACGGAGTTATTTGCTTATTTTCATTGAGGTACTCCAAGATAGCATCTCTCAGAAAACCTTCAAACAGTTTACCCACAACAGAAGTTAAACTTACCGGCCTATAGTTTCCGAGCTCTGTTTTTGGACCCTTTTTGAATATTGGCACCACATTTGCTATGCGCCAATCCTGTGGAACACTCCCCGTCAGTATAGAGTCCTTATATATCAGAAATAAGGGTCTGTCGATGACATTACTTAATTCTCTTAGGGTACGGGGGTGTATGCCATCCGGTCCTGGTGATTTGTTTATTTTAATATTTTTAAGACATTGCTGTACCTCTTCCTGGGTCAGAGAGGACACTTTTAAAGGAGAATTTACTTTTATACTCTGCATTTCATCTGACAGTTTATTTTCCTCAGTGAATACAGTGGAGAAAAAGTTATTTAGTAGCTTCGCTTTCTCCTCATCGCTCTCTGCAACTCCCCCCTCATTACTCTGTAAGGGGCCGACACCTTCAGGTTTATACTTTTTAGTATTTATATAATTGAAGAACATTTTAAGGTTAGTTTTACTCTCTTTGGCGATTAATCTCTCGGTCTCTAGTTTGGCTGCTTTTATTTGTCTTTTACATATTCTATTTTTTTCCTTATAGTTTTTCAATGCTTCCTCGCTCTCCTCCTGTTTTAGTGATTTAAATGCTTTCTTTTTGTCATTTATTGCTTTCTTTACAGTTCTATTTATCCACATTGGTTTTTTCTTGTTTCTTATCATTTTATTCCTATACGGTATGTACCTCTCACAATTAGATATTAGGATGCTTTTAAAAATATCCCATTTTGTGGCTGTATTTTTATTTTTGAGGACTTTGTCCCAGTTAGTTAGGCCTATGGCCTCTCTTAGTTGGCTAAATGTAGCTTTTTTGAAGTTTGGTATTTTTGTTCCTCCCTGAAGAAACACTCTTTTGAATGACAATTGGAAGGTTATTATGTTATGGTCACTGTTTCCCAGGTGTCCCCCAACCTGCACATCTGTTGTTCTGTCAGGTCTATTGGTTAATACTACGTCCAGTATGGCCGTCCCTCTATTGGGGTCCTGAACCAGTTGGGAAAGGTAATTGTCTTTGGTTATTGCCACGAACCTGTTTCCTTTATGAGATGTACAGGTTTCAGTTTCCCAGTCTATATCTGGGTAGTTGAAGTCCCCCATAATAATGACCTCATTATGATTTGCCGCCTCGTCTATTTAGTTTAGAAGTAGATTTTCTGTGGTCTCTGATATATTGGGTGGTTTATAATAAACCCCTATTAGTATTTTATTATTGTTTTTGGCTCCGTTTATTTCTACCCACAGTGACTCCACATCTTTATGTCCCTCACTTATATCTTTCCGGAGTGTGGGCTTTAGGCACAACTTTACATAAAGGCAGACCCCTCCCCCTCTCTGGTTTTGACGATCCTTTCTAAAAAGATTGTAACCCTGTACGTTGACTGCCCAGTCATAGCTATCATCCAGCCATGTCTCAGTTACTCCCACTATGTCATAGTTCTCCTCACACATCACTAATTCCAGTTAACCAGTTTTATTAGCTAGGCTTCTGGCATTAGTGTACATACAATTAAGAGGTTGATGTATATTTCTTACCCTACACCTTTCCTTCTGATCTGTTCTAGTTCCTCCTTCCATTCCTCCCCCAGTTCTATTACCTTGCCCCAAGTCTCTATCTGCACTATCTTCCCCTCCTATAATGTAGTTACCCTCCCCCCCCCCAGTCCCTAGTTTAAACACTCCTCCAGCCTTCTAGCCATCTTCTCCCCCAAAACAGCTGCCCCTTCCCCATTGAGGTGCAGCCCATCCCTACGGTAGAGCCTGTAGCCGACAGAGAAGTCGGCCCAGTTCTCCAAGAACCCAAATCCCTCCTGCCTACACCAGTTCTTGAGCCACTTGTTTACCTCCCTAATCTCCCGCTGCCTTTCTTGTGTGGCTCGTGGTACAGGCAGTATTTCGGAAAACACTACCTTGGAGGTCCTTGCCCTTTTTATTTTATTTTTTTATATAATACTCTATTTTTTTATAATTTTTTTATTTTTTATTTTACACTTTATGTCTCCCATAAGGTCATACAAGACCTCAGGGGGACATTTAACTTTACTTATTTATTTATTTATTTATTTTTTTACACTTGATTTCTCCTGTAACTGGGGCTGACATAGTAGCCCCAGTTACAGGGGAAATACATCCCCAGAGAGGCTGTACAGCATAATACTATGCCGTACAGCCTCAGTGCAGGGCTGATCGGGTCTATGAGAGACCCGGCAGCTCCTGCATGCTCCCGGCCCCGGCGATCATGTGACCGCCGGGCCGGAACAGGAAGCGCAATAGCGCTTCCTGCTCTGTATACACAGACCTCGGTGAGCGCTGTGTATACACTGATCTACAAGGCAGGGACCCCGGGAATGTTCCCTGCCTTCTCTTTGGGGTACCCAGCTGTCAATGACAGCAGGTACCCCACTGTGCAGCTGCACGATTAGCGTGCAGCTGCTATTTCTGAATGGACGTTCAGAAACGTCCATTCAGAAATTAACAACCACTTCACGGACGTTTATAGTCAATGGAACGGACGTGAAGTGGTTAAACAGGCTGTTTGTTAACACTGTCTAAAATGTGTTTACCTATAGCTATATACAGCAGTGACATTGATTGCTATTGCTGTCATTGAATTAAAGAGCTTAAAGGACATCTGTCAGCAGATTTGTACCTATGAAACTGGCTGACCTGTTTGATGTGCGCCTGACAGCTGAAGGCTTCAGTTGCTCCTAGAAGCTCATTTGTATTTATTAAAACTTCATTTTTCTCAGCAAAGTGGGCATATAACAACATAGGATCAACACAGATGCTTTCCACTGCCAAGCATACATGCCTGCCAGTTTCATAGGTACAAATCTGCTGATGCAATTTAAAATGGGACAATGGGGTGAAGGAGATGTAAAAAGTCTGGTTCATAGGAGACCTCAGAGTGTCATGTATCAATTTTCAGGCCGGTTAGAGCAGTTTTGATTTATGTAGAATTAATTCAGCCACAAATTAGAATTTGTTTTAAAATTGAATCAATTAGACACAAAAGGAGTCAGTCAGGATTAGAATCATGAACAGAGTCAAATATCACGAGTAATAAAATTAAATAAAATTACAAATTTTGCAATTTACCATCCCATCTCCTAGTCTTTCTACTAAAACTTCCTGTATGGGGGCTGGGGGCTTAGTGGAAACTGGGGTACTTCATGGACCATACAGCAGAGATAGCAGTGAGAAGTGAGTGCTGTTTGGTGGAACAGCAGTCATAAATGACTCCTGCTTGTCTCTCTACTAATTAGAGTCTGCACCCACAGCTGAATTATAGAGAAAATGCGGCCTAACCTGTTGCAGTTTCTCAGTCGTGTGGCTGTGACTTTATTGCATTACTGTAAAGTATCTCGTGTAAAACTGCAAAAGGTAGGCTGCAGAGGGAGAAAAGACAGAGGGAGACATACACTTTATCTGTGGTTAGGCTGTGAACTGAGAAGCTGAGCTAAAGAGCTACCTCATCCTCCTCTCTGCTTGTCAGGGATTATGATCCTGAATACAGCTTAATATGATATTTACAGTCCAGAAAGAGAAAAAGATAAAATGGACGGCACTCACCAGCTTCTTCAAAAACTTCTCAGTCCTTTATTGAAACATACTCACACAGGGATGTGAGGGCGGACACAACATCACACAAGGAGAGGAGCGGTGGCAGCGGTGTTTCGTGCTATCGAGCTTCCTTAAGCAGCTACGTAATGACGTATCACATGTCACCCCTCCTATACAGCAACTTGGTTACCATGGAAAAACACCACATAATTGGTAAGACAATATAAACATGCATATTTAAAAAAAGACACTGAATATTTATGTAGCGCATCAACACATTAACACACCTCCCAACCGTCCCGGATCCAGCGAGACAGTCCCGGATTGCAGTGGCTGTCCCGATATCCCGTATTGGGGAGCTATGTCCCGATCTCTGGCAGCTGTCTCTGCATCCATAGTTGCCTGTTGCGAGAAGAAGCAGACAGCCGGAATCGGCTGCCTGCTTCTTTCATCCTTCTTTCATCCTCCCCCCCCCCCCTCCCCTGCAGCTCTCTCCGTACCTTCTGCCTCATGTCTGGGTGGGGGGCGGGGCCGGCCGTCAGTCAGCATTGGCTCCGCCCCCTCTGGACAAGAGAAGAAGAACTCCTGCTGGTGATTCTGCTGCTACGAAAAAGGTAAGTATAAGGTTTTTATTTTTTTAAAACTTTCTGTGAGGGGACTGCACTGTGTTTATTATCCCTGTACTGTAACATTACTGTGTTTATTATCCCTGTACTGTGACATCACTGTGTTTAATATCCCTGTACTGTGACATCACTGTGTTTATTATCCCTGTACTGTGACATCACTGTGTTTATTATCCCTGTACTGTGACATCACTGTGTTTATTATCCCTGTACGGTGACATCACTGTTTATTATCCCTGTACTGTGATATCACTGTGGTTATTATCCCTGTACTGTGACATCACTGTATTTATTATCCCTGTACTGTGACATCACTGTATTTATTATCACTGTACTGTGACATCACTGTGTTTATTATCCCTGTACTGTGACATCACTGTGTTTATTATCCCTGTACTGTGACATCACTGTGGTTATTATCCCTGTACGGTGACATAACTGTGTTTATTATCCCTGTACTGTGACATTGCTGTGTTTATTATCCCTGTACAGTGACATCACTGTGGTTATTATCCCTGTACTGTGACATCACTGTGTTTATTATCCCTGTACTGTGACATCACTGTGGTTATTATCCCTGTACTGTGACATCGCTGTGTTTATTATCCCTGTACAGTGACATCGCTGTGTTTATTATCCCTGTACTGTGACATCACTGTATTTATTATCCCCGTACAGTAAGGGGACTGGGTGATTAGCTTATAGTGGGTGGAGTTAGGGACGTGGCCTAGTGCTGAAAAAATTTGACACAATATGTCCCTCTTTGTCTCTTTACAAAGTTGGGAGGTATGCATTAACAGAGCATATCTTCAATCTCCTACAAATACACTTAAATAATTTCTGTCATTAAGCCCTAGGGCTTCCATAGCATCTGACCGCATAATCCACCTAGCCTACCTCTGTAACAGGGCTCGATGTCTATCTCCTCCTCTCTCAGGGATCATTACCACTTCTATTCCTGAAAAACTCAAACACCTAACATCACCTGCATGTTCTTGATTCACATGTTCTATAAGGCGTGGACACCCCTTTCTGGAGGAGATTGAGTTAATGTGTTCTCTGAAACGTTCATACATGCACCTAATTGTTTTGCCTATGTAAAAGCGGCCGCAACGGCTCAAAATAAGGTAAACAACGAACTTACTTTTACAGGTAAGACCCTATGGTGTACACCTCCAAAATTCATGTATTTATTTTGGGGGTTAAACTTACAAAATGAACAACCCCTGCACTTACAATTACCTACGGGTACTCGTTCCCTAAGCCAGGAGTTAGCAGGGTTTTCTACAAAACGGTTTCTTACAATCTTGTCCTTAATAGTATGGCATCTCCCAAACGCAATAAGGGGTTTATTGTTAGAGAAGCTACTCAAACCCTTATCCTTTTCCAAAATTGCCCAATTGTTCAAAAGAGCTCTATGGATCACTTCTGACATAGGACTGAATTTAAAGGAGAAAGTGAAACGTCCCTCATTCTGTTTGGCTCCATCTCTCCTACTCCTATCCCATAACAGCAAATCATTTTGAGTCAAAGTCGAGGCCTTACTCATGGCCTCATCCAATAAATCAGCTGGATAACCTCTCCTCAACAACCTACGTTTAAGGTCCAATGCCTGAGACACATAGCCCTCCTCTGTGTTGTTGATTCTCCTGAGTCTCACAAATTGGCCATAAGGAACAGCTTTCTTTACACTTTCTGGATGGAAGCTATCATAGTGCAGCAAGGAATTGGTCGCGGTGGGTTTTCTATACCCCACCGTGACCAATCTGTCGCCCCGCACCACGACGGCCACATCCAGAAATTCTATCGTGCATCCTCCATTTTTATATGTGAATCTCATATTCAGTCCCAGACCAAATTACAAATATATTGTCAATAAAACGTAGGAATAACTTGATATATTTGAGAAAAGGATTTCCAACTGAGTATATGTACTTGTCCTCAAATCTTGCTAAGTACAGATTGGCAAATGTACATGAGACCGGAGTCCCCATGGCCGTGCCATGCCTTTACTTATACCAGCTTTTACCAAATGTAAATGCATTATTAGACAAAATGAATTCCAGAGATTCCGCTACAAATCATTTATAGCCTACACTTCTGCCTGTACTGCCCAAAATCTCCATAACCCCTTCTATCCCCGCTTGGTGTGGAATGCAGGTATACAGACTTTCCACATCCAGAGATAACAAACTGAAGTCCTCCTGCCACGGCTCAGTGACTTATGAACTTTGGGTAAAAAGTACCAGGACGGCTTCACTGGAGCTGGTACTAGCATCCTATCTGCCAGTTTCTTGGGGATAAGATCTAAATCCACATATTTGTCTAATAAGCAACGTAAACTTATCTGAATATTTGCTGTAGGGTCTGTAGATAATTTCTCATATACCTCTGTATCTTCTAGTTGTCTCAAAACCTCAGCTACGTAGTACTCCCTCGTCATCAAAACTACATTGCCTTCCTTGTCTGCTGGTTTCACTATTATGTCATCATGAGATTGAAGCCACCTCAACGCTTTGTTCTCATCACATTCTGACTACAGTTCGGATACACCAGAGTTTTAACTTCCTTAATCACCTGATGACAAAATATGTCAATGCTACTCCCAGCAGGCAAGGGAGGACAAAATGCAGAGCGTACTGTTTCGCGCTATCGTGCTTCCCCAAGCCGCAATGTAGTTTTGATGACGAGAGAGTACTACGTAGCTGAGGCTTTGAGACAACTAAAAGATACAGAGGTATATGAGAAATTATCTACAGACCCTACCCTAAAGAAACTGGCAGTGTCACGAGTGGGCTTGCGTCTGGTATCAGACGTTCTGCGCGGCTTTCAAAAGTGACATAAGTTGACATGCTTTTCCCTTGGTTTGGTTGCTGTTTACCACACCTCTTCCCCTCAGCTGTTGTGGCTGTGGTAATTGTCTTTCCTCTATTTATTCCTTCTTCTCCCAGGATTCACTGCGGTTTATACTTTCTGCCTACTTTGTAGTGTGTGGTGTGGATCTCGGCTGAGATCCGGTTGCTGCGATATCTGCTTTAAGATAAGTGACATTTTCCCTTTTGTGGTTTTCCTTCTGGAGTCTCCTGTTCGTCCTTACTCTTGAAGGAACAGGTTGACTCTTTCCTGTGTCACTAGCTGCAGGGTTCTTTAGGGTGAATTTATTATTAGGTTCCTGTGTATGAACTCTCCTACGACTAAGGCTTGTTTATACTGGTAGTCAGTCAGGGCCTAGTTTCAGGGCTCCTTGCAGGAGGTGACCGTTTCCCTGGTTTTGGTCTTTTCCCTTCCTTCGTACGCTCGGTGTGGCTATTCCCTCCACACCAGAGCGTGACATTATAAACCACTGAAACAAAAATTTATGTCATTTTTGTGCTAACATGGATGCTATTGCTGCACTTGCTGAATGGCTGCAGGGACTCAGTTTGGAGGTGGCTGACATCCGCAACCAGATTCAGAGACCACAGGCTGGTGGTTCTGGGGGTGCTGAGTGTCAGGCCTGTTTGGAGCCTAAGGTCCCCCTCCCGGATAGATTTTCTGGGGGACGTGATAATTTTGTTCTATTTAGGGAGGCGTGCAAATTGTATTTCAGACTGCGTCCACATTCTTCTGGTAATGAGAAACAGAGAGTTGGTGTGGTGATCTCGCTGCTTAAAGGGGATGCGCAATCATGGGCCTTTTCTCTGCCGACCGGATCGCACTCTCTCCGGTCAGGGTGAGCGGTCGGTTGAGATTTATTGCTCTGAGTTTCGTAGGTGGGCGACCAATACTGAATGGAACGATCCGGCTTTACGTAGCCAATTCTGTCAAGGTTTGTCTGAAAGGCTGAAGGACGCTTTGGCCTTTCAGGAAACCCCTATGTCTTTGGAAGCCGCTATGTCTCTTGCTGTGCGCATGGATAGGCGCCTGTGAGCGATCTAGGTCCCCCGCTCTCAGGACGTACTATCACATAGTGTACTGTCTTCCTATGACACTTTGGGTGAATATTCCCCTAGGTTGATGTCAGGGGATGAACCTATGCAATTAGGGGGAGCCACTCCTGTTTCCACTCTTAAATATTTTGGTAATAAAAAGGGTGTGTGTTTTTTCTGTGGTCAGAAAGGACACTTTATCAATTTATGTCCATGCTTTCAATCTCTAAAAGAGAGAAAAGAAAAGGGGACGTTGAATTCTCATCTCACTCTTGGTGGGGTGGGTAGGGAGACTGAAAATGTGCATTTGTCTTTATCCCGTAGTACCTGTTTTCTCCTGACTGCCGAGGTGGCGCTAGAGTCAAAGGTTGTGAAAATTGAGGTGTTTATTGACAGCGGGGCAGGGGTGAACTTGATTGATGCTCAGTTTGTCCATATGCATGGATTGTCGCCGAGTTCTTTGGATAAGAGGATTTCTGTGTTTGCCATTGATTCTGCACCTCTATCTCAGAAGTGTTTGTTTCAGATGGTGCATGATATCAAATTAAGAGTGGGTGAATTTCATCAGGAGCTTATTTCATGTTTTGTGTTGGAAGGTCTTCCTGCTCCTGTGGTTCTGGGTTTACCATGGTTAAGCAAACATAATCCGTCCATTGACTGGCATACTAGACAAATTGTGGATTGGGGCGATTATTGTGTTGACAATTGCCTTAATACATCTTTTTCTGCTTTAACCACTAAGACTCTTCCCTCTTTTATATCGGATTTCTCTGTATTTTATTTATCTATATTTTGGATGTATTTTCTGAAGGCGGATGTCAGGATTTACCCCTCACCGGGAATACTATTGTCCTATCAATCTTATCCCTGGAGCAAAATTGCCCAAATCTAGGCTGTATAACCTTTCTGGACCTGAGAGAACAGCCATGAAGGAATATATATTGCTGAGAGTTTGGCTAAAGGACATATTAGGCCTTCCAAATCTCCTGTGGCAGCAGGGTTCTTTTTTGTTAAGAAAAAGGACGGAACCCTTAGGCCATGTCTGGATTTCCGTGAACTCAATAGGATTACTGTCCGTGATCCGTACCCCCTTCCTTTGATTCCTGACTTGTTTAACCAGATTGTGGATGCCAAGGTGTTCTCCAAGTTGGACTTGGAAGGAGGGGGCATATAATCTGGTCAGGATCAAAGAAGGGGATGAATGGAAGACGGCCTTTAACACTCCTGAGGGCCACTTTGATAACCTGGTCATGCCTTTTAGGTTGACCAATGCTCCTGCTGACTTCCAGCATTTTGTTAATGACATTTTTTCATCATCTTGTGGGGAGGTTTGTAGTCGTGTATTTGGATGACATACTAATCTATTCTCCAGATATTGTGACACATCAGGATCACGTGAGGCAGGTGTTGCAAATCTTAAGAGATAGCAAGTTGTATGCAAAATTAGAGAAATGTGTTTTTGCTGTACATGAGGTACAATTCTTAGGATACTTGCTTTCATCTTCATGTTTTCGTATGGATCCAGAGAAAGTCTGTGCTGTTCTGAACTGGGACCGACCTGAAAATCTGAAGGCTCTTATGAGATTTTTGGGGTTCACCAACTATTAACGAAAATTTATTAAGAACTATTGGACAATAGTTAAACCCTTAACTGACATCACTAAGAAAGGGACGGATGTCTCAGTGTGGTCTGATGCAGCATTGCAAGCCTTCTCCACTGTGAAGGAGTGCTTTTCTTCTGCCCTTATATTGGTGTAGCCAGATGTGTCACAACCTTTCATTGTGGAGGTTGACTCATCCGATGTGGGGGTAGGAGCAGTTTTATCACAGGGCCCGTCACCTGGTAAATGGCGCCCATGTGCTTTTTTTTCGAAAAACCTCTCTGCGGCAGAGAGAAATTATGATGTGGGTAAGAGAGAGTTACTGGCCATTAAGTTGGCTTTTGAGGAATGGCGTCATTGGTTGGAAGGGGCGATAAACCCAATCACGGTATTCACTGATCACAAAAATCTGGCTTACCTGGAGTCGGCTAAACGACTTAATCCGAGGCAGGCCAGATGGTCTTTGTTCTTCACCAGATTCAATTTCATTGTCACATATGGTCCTGGGGTTAAGAATGTGAAGGCGGATGCCTTGTCACATAGTTTTCCCGGAGGTGGTGATTTTGAAGGTCCAAGCTCTATACTGTCTGAAGGAGTGGTGATATCCGCTCTTTACCCTGATCTTGAGGCTAAAGTGTTTGAGGCCAAGGGAGATGCACCGGAGTCTTGCCCTCCTGGGAAGTTGTTTGTTCCTTCTGATTTGCATCATAAGGTGTTTGAGGAGCATCATTCTTCGGAGCTTGCGGGACACCCTGGGAGTAAATCCACTGTCGACCTCATCTCTCGTAGATTCTGGTGGCCAGGGCTGCGTAAGTGTGTTGAGGACTATGTGTCAGCCTGTAGTGTCTGTGCACGCGCTAAGGTGACACATACTCGACCTTCTGGACCCTTACTTCCATTACCCATCCCGTCCAGACCATGGACTCACCTATACATGGACTTCATCACTGATCTGCCTGAGTCGTCTGGTAAGACAGTTATTCTGGTGGTTGTAGATCGTTTTAGTAAAATGGCGCACTTTATTGCATTACCCAGACTCCCCAATGCTAAAACTCTTGCACAAGTGTTTTATTGACAACATTGTGAAACTTCATGGCATTCCCACTGACATGGTCTCTGATCGTGGGACTCAGTTTGTGTTCAGATTCTGGAGGGCGTTCTGTACTTGGCTCGGGGTACAACTGTCTTTTTCCTCTGCCTTTCATCCCCAGACGAATGGACAGACTGAGCGTACCAATCAGAGTCTGGAGACTTACTTAAGATGTTTTGTCTCTGAGAGCCAGGAGGAGTGGTCCTCGTTTTTGTCTCTGGCTGAGTTTGCCATAAATAATCGCAGACAGGACTCCACTGGTAAGTCACCATTTTTTGGTGCATATGGCTTTCACCCGCAGTTTGGCACATTTTCTGGTTCTGATACTTCTGGTATTCCTGAGGAAGAAAGTTTTTCGTCATCATTGTCTTCTATATGGCGAAAAATTCAAAATAACTTGATAAATATGGGTAACAAGTACAAACGTGTGGTTGACAGGAGACGTATGAATGGTCTGGACCTAAGTGTGGGTGATTCTGTGTGGCTGTCTACCAGGAACATTAAGTTGAAAGTTCCTTCTTGGAAGTTGGGTCCAAGATTTATTGGCCCATATAAGATCATGGCCATTATTAATCCTGTAGCATTTTGTCTTGAACTTCCTCAGGCCCTGAAAATCCATAATGTATTTCACAGATCTTTGTTGAAGAGATATGTTGAACCTCTTGAGCCATCTCCCTTGCCACCCGCGCCTGTCTTGGTGGATGGTAATTTGGAATTC
Organism: Rhinella marina; assembly: GCA_900303285.1. Taxonomy (NCBI): domain Eukaryota; kingdom Metazoa; phylum Chordata; class Amphibia; order Anura; family Bufonidae; genus Rhinella; species Rhinella marina. Next base: position 72,491 of record ONZH01025482.1, on the reverse strand, counting down.
CAGATTGTCAAGATCATTGATTCTCGAGTTCTCCGTGGGACTCTTCAATGTCTTGTTCATTGGAAGATTTATGGTCCTGAGGAGAGGTCATGGGTACCTGCATCTGACGTGAATGCCAGTCGTTTGGTGAAAGCCTTTCACAGGTGTCATCTAGAGTTGATCGAATCCTAAAATATTCGGGGATTCGGAATTCGGCCCAAATTTTCCACGGGATTAGTGGGTTCGAGCCGAATCACGAATCCCATTAAAGTCTATGGGAGACCCGAATAATTTTGCAGGGGCCAAAGGTTCTGCACAGTCAAGTTTGCCCCAACATGTGAAAACCTCAGAAAAAGATGGAAACACCTTGGAAATGGATAGGAAACACCAGGGGCAGCATGTAGGGATGCCTCTGAGGCTCCCTAATTGCACCATTTTTTCTAAATCTGGCCAATAGTCTGGTTATGACCCCAAGGCAATTTTCAGGAACATGGTAATGGTGACCCACTTAAAAATGCTGCCTGACAACCTGGCGGTGAACCTCTGATTGTCTGTCTTTCAATAAGATTGCAGTGTAAAGCATGGTGGTGAGCCTCAGTATGACTTTTTGGATGGAGATTGCATGTGGTCACGTACTCCCTGGAACCCCATAGTCACCCCTTCTCTGATGTGCTACCCCAGAACATTTTCTGCCCCAATTCTCAAGACCTTTTGCAGTCTCAGTGTGCTGACAGTGGGGATTTACCAGTGTTGTCTGAGGAGGTGGTGGACAATGGCGAGACACAGGTGTCGGGGGGTGAGGTAGTTGTATGGGAAGCAAGTTACAGTGGGGACTCCTTGGGGGGACTTTCTTATGATGGGACAGATTCAACTTGGGTGGATCAGGCACAGGAACAGATCAATTTTTTTTTTGTGTTTATTTAACTTTTATTTAGCACAAATAACCACAGAGATATTTCTTCGTTCTCTTCGCTGCACAGTCTGGCGTTGGGGTTCGTCACTTTGATGGCGAGCTGTGCCGCTCTCTCCACAATGGTCTTTCGGTTCTTTGAGGAGATGTTGTGGGCGATTTCTGCACAAAAGGACTTGTTGCTCATCAACAGAACCTCGAGCTCCTTGACATTATGGACCAGGAATTTGCGGAACCCTGTGGGCAGCATGTGTTTGGTCTTCTTGTTGCTACCGTACCCAATGTTGGGCATCAGGATCTACCCCTTGAACCTCCTACGGGCTCTGTTGTCAATACCTCTGGGTTTACGCCAGTTACGCTTGATCTTTACATAACGGTCTGATTGGTGGCGGATGAACTTCTTTGTCCGCTTCTTGACGATCCTGGGCTTAATGAGGGGCCGGAGAGCCGCCATGATACCGGTTCGGAGCGTCCGCCTTCTCCGCAGACAGCCCGAGGAAGAGAGCGGAACAGATCAATTTTAAGTGTGAGGCAACATCAGCACCACAACCGCTTGGGAGAGGCAGTGGGCATTGTGTTTAGAAAGGCTGATGGGCTTCCGTCAGCACTGTGTGTATAGAACCCCATGGCCTTTCATAAAAAATTTGGTTACAAAGCCGCATGACTCCTGAAAAATTGTTTTTAGAAAGCCAGATGACTTTCCTGAAAAATTGTTAGTAGAAAGACGGATGACTTTCCTGAAAAATTGTTAGTAGGAAGCCAGATGACTTTCCTGAAAAATTGTTGCATATGCAACTCAGATGAAGAGGAGGAGGAGGAGGAGGAAAGCAAGCAATTTAGGAGGTAGCCTGAGGTGGGGATGAGAACTGGGGGGATATCCATGACCTGTTCATCTTGATGAACGTGAGGATGTCGGCATTGTCGGTGGACAGGAGCGTCCGTTTGTCCGTAATGATACCCCCGGCGGCACTAAAAACCCTTTCAGACAGTACATTTGCAGCAGGGCAGGCAAGCACCTCAAGAGCGTACTGCGTAAGTTCTGGCCACCTGTCCAGCTTGGCCAGCCAGTAATTATATGGCATGGAGTTATCGGTCAGGACGTTGGTCTGGTCCGCGACATACTCCCTCACCATCTTGCGTTACTGTTCCGCCCAGCTCTGCCTGCCCTGTGGCTGTGTCGTACTGTCTGGGGTTTAAGAAACTTGGCAAAAGCATGGAATAGTGTAACCCTGCCCTTGGTGCCTACACTGACTTTCCCCCTCCTCTCCTCTCCAACTTTAGCCACTGCAGTCCGCCCCCTGTTGCTCGACTGGTCTGGAAAGGCCTGTAGCAGTTTTTGAACCAAGGCCTTGTGGTAGAAAGTGACTCGGGTGCTCCTTTCCTCCATGGGTATAAGTTGGGCAAAGTTGTCCTTGTAGTGTGGGTCAAGGAGGGTGTACACCCAATAGTCATTGGTGGACAGTATCCTCTTGACCCGGGGATCACGACAAAGACAGCCAAGCATAAAGTCTGCCATGTGCCCTACGGTGCCAACACGCAAGCCTTCAGCCTCCTCACTTAGCGGACTCTCCATCTCCTCCTCCCCCCTTCCTCCGACCCCAATTCATCCTCCTCAGCCCATACCCGCTCAACAGGTAGCATGGAATCACCCCCTGATGCATGGTGCCCAAGAGTTTCTTCCTCCTCCTCAGCCTCCTCCTCCTCCTCAGTTTCGCGCTGCGAAACTGACAACAGGGTGCTCTCGATGTCACTGTCTTCCCCCACCTCCTGTGACACTGCTGAATCCTCAGATCTTAGGTTCCTCAAGGAGTTCTGGATGAGGCACAACAGAGGGATGGTGACACTGATGATGTGTGCATCACCACTGACCATCTCTGTTGCCTCCTCAAAGGGACCTAAGACCTGGCAGTTGCCAGCCATCCACGTCCACTCCTCAGCATAGACATGAAGCTGACTGGCCTGACTACCACCTCGGGGGATCAGCTGGCAGTCTACAACTGCCCTGCATTGTTGGTACACCCTGGCTAGCATGTGTAACGTCGAATTCCAACGCGTGGGAACGTCACACAGCAGCCGGTGAACAGGGAGTTGTAGCCACCCTTGCACAGTCCTGAGGGTCACGGCATCGGTGGTGGACTTGTGAAAATGGGCGCATATGCGCCGCACCTTGGTGAGCAACTAACTCAACTGGGGGTAGGTCTTGAGGAACCGCTGGACCACCAAGTTGAGCACGTGGGCCATGCATGGCACGTGAGTCAACCCACCAAGATGCAGAGCCGCCACCAGGTTACGCCCATTATTGCAGACCACCATTCCTGGCTGAAGGTTCTGCGGTGCCAGCCACACATTGGTCTGCCCCCTGATGCCCTGTAAGAGCTCTTCAGCCATGTGCCTCTTATCCCCCAGGCTCAGCAGTTTCAGGACTGCCTGCTGCCGCTTCCCTACCAAAGTTCTGAAACTGCTGGCCATCGAGGAAATGAGACTTGACGATTGGGGCATCACTGCCACTTTGGAGGAGGAGGAGGTGGAGGAGGAGGTGGAGGCATAATGTGCCTGAGACATACAGACGGAATTATGTCCCGCAATTCGTGGTGTGGGTAGCACATGTGCAGCCCCACGATCGGTCTCTGACCCAGCCTCCACCAGATTGACCCAATGTGCCTTGAGGGAGATATAATGTCCCTGGCCACCGGTACTCGTCCACGTATCTGTGGTCATGTGGACTTTACCACAAACCGCGTTTTTGAGAGCGTGGGCGATGTTCTCAGACACATGCCGTTGCAGGGCGGGGATGGCACATCGGTCAAAATAGTGTCGGCTGGGGACAGAGTAACGGGGGGCTGCCGCCTCCATAAGGTTGAGGAAGGATTCTGTCTCCACAAGCCTGTACGGCAACATTTCCAAACTAATCAGCTTGGCGATGTGCACATTTAGAGCTTGCGCATGGGGGTGGGTGGCTGCGTACTTGCGCTTGCGTTCAAATGTCTGTGGTAGAGACAGTTGAACGCCGCACTGGGACACATGAGTGGAGGAGAGGGAGGGAGATGGAGCTGGAGGGGTCCTTTCGGGGCTGGAGGCTGCAACGTCCTGGCTTGGACAAGACACAGTTGCTGGACTAACTGTGTCAACGTCACCAGCTGACAGAAGTGCAAACCATTTGGTGGGGTGTTTTCTCTCCAAATGTTTGCGCAGGCTACTAGTGGTCAGGTTGTTGCGTTTTGAACCCCTGCTCATTGACGTGTGGCACAGCTTGCACACCGCCAAACGAGGATCATCCTTAAAGTACTCCCAAACTAAGGAGTGGCGCGCATAGTATGGGCTGGAGTGTGACCTCTAGGAGCACTTGGGGAAGTAGTGACTTGGCCCTGGCTTCTCCCTCGTCGCAGCCCTCTGGCTCTCTCAACAGCTTGTGGTGCTGATGTCGTCTCACAGTCTGAACCACTGCCTCCAGTTGCCTCATCCACCCAAGTAGGATCTGTCCCCTCATCATCCCCCAGGTCTTCCTTAGACTCCACAGTGATGTCCCTGACAACTACCTCCGACAACAGTGTCTTGTCGTCATCTTCCACCAGCTCCTAAGATGCCACTGCTAACTGCCCACTCTCATAACCCGGAGACAGCAAAAGGTCCTAAGAATTAGGGCATAACAGCTCGTCCACTGGCACATCAGGGAAGTGGTGGCTGAAGAGTTCCATGGATAAATTTTGTCCATGGGACATACCCCTAGAGGGTTCTGGCTGGGGAGAAGGAGGGCGAGTTGGAGGACAGACACCCTGGCTCAGAGAAGTCGACTGGCTGGATGAGGGGGCAGACGAAACGTGGCTGGACGTGCTCTCTGCAATCCATTGAACCACCTCCTGTTGTTGTTTGTGGTCTGTCAGAGTTGTAGGATGCTGCCCTACCAACTTCTGGAGTTGACCAGGCACCCTGACCTTACGTGTTTCCACTGTACCCAAAGCAGCCGGCACTGTGTCACCACGCACACCACGGTCATCACCGCTGACCACAGCACCACCACGATTCCCACCTCTCCCTCCACGACCACCTCTTCCACCTCTCCCAGCTCTTCCCCCTCTCCCCCTGACCCTGGGGTTCTCCATGTGCACAGTAGCAGTATTATATTATTATAATTGTAAAGATTCAATACGGTATCTATAGACTGTGAGGTATATAGCAGGCTGATTAAATTTTTTTCCCAACTCACTGCACCGTGTATTACAGATCAGTGAACTTCAACGGACAATATAGATACGTAGGTAATATTATTTTTCACACCTATCCCCCCAAAAAATTTACGCAGTTTGCGCAAATAAAACTGGAATCTACAGATCAATACGGTATCTATAGACTGTGAGGTATATAGCAGGCTGATGAAATTTTTTTCCCAACTCACTGCACCGTGTATTACAGATCAGTGAAATTCAACGGACAATATAGATACGCAGGTAATATTATTTTTCACACCTATCCCAAAAAAAAAAAATTTATGCATTTTGCGCAAATAAAACTGGAATCTACAGATCAGTATGGTATCTATAGACTGTGAGGTATATAGCAGGCTGATGAAATTTGTTTCCCAACTCACTGCACCGTGTATAACAGAGCAGTAAAATTCAACGGACAATATAGATAGATATGCAGGTAAAATTATTTTCAGACCTATCCAAAAAAAAATGTACGCAGTTTGCGCAAATAAAACTAGAATCTACAGATCAATACGGTATCTATAGACTGTGAGGTATATAGCAGGCTGATGAAATGTATACCCTAGTCACTGCTCAGTCATGCACAGGAATATATCTGTTTACAGATGTATAGTTTGAGCTATGTGGCTGGACAAGGTGTACCAGGCACAGCTCTGCACAGAATATAGGCTTACAGCATATACTGAATTTTTCTCACAGAATCAATTAGTTTTTAAAAGACTGTTGGGGCTTCCTATCCTGCACAGAATACAGGCTTACAGCATATACTGTATAGTTTTTCTTCACAGAATCAATTAGTCTTTAAAAGAATGTTGGGGCTTCCTATCCTACACAGAATACAGGCTTACAGTATATACTGTATACTGTTCTTTCAGAGTATAGTATTTAAAAAGACTGTTGGGGCTTCCTAACCTAACTCCTAACTAACTGCTTGCTGCACACACTACACTAGCTAACACTGTCTGTCTTTTCTCCTTCCCAAAGCACAATGAGGCTGATGCTGCAGGTCCCTACCTTATGTAAATTTAGGTCACATGTCACTGCCAGCCAATCACTGCTGGGGAGATATAGGGGCTGTTACATCACAGCAGGCGTTCCCACAGGCTTCCCTTTGATGCTGATTGGCTGAAAAAAACAGGCATTTCAAACTTGCAGTGACGCACGAATAATCACGAGTCCGCGCTGCCTCGGGATGCCGAGCCAAGCCAAAGCGGGCAATATTCGTGCGAATCACGAATATTGCCGCTTCGATTCGCTCATCACTAGTGTCATCCTGATAAAGTTGGTCCTGGGTGCCCGGAGGTCACCCGTAAAAGGGGGGGTAATGTCACAAGTGGGCTTGCGTCTGGTATCAGACGTTCTGCGCGGCTTTCAAAAGTGACATAATTTGACATGCTTTTCCTTGGTTTGGTTGCTGTTTACCACACCTCTTCCCCTCAGCTATTGTGGCTGTGGTAATTGTATTTCCTCTATTTATTCCTTCTTCTCCCAGGATTCACTGCGGTTTATACTTTCTGCCTACTTTGTAGTGTGTGGTGTGGATCTCCACTGAGATCCGGTTGCTGCGATTTGTGCTGTAAGATAAGTGACATTTTCCCTTTTGTGGTTTTCCTTCTGGAGTCTCTTGTTCGTCCTTACTCTTGGAGGAATGGGTTGACTCTCTCCTGTGTCACTCGCTGCAGGGTTCTTTAGGGTGAATTTATTATTATTAGGTTCCTGTGTATGAACTCTCTCACCACTAAGGCTTGTTCATACTGGTAGTCAGTCAGGGCCTATTTTCAGGGTTCCCTGCAGGAGGTGACCGTTTCCCTGGTTTTGGTCTTTTCCCTTCCCTCGTTCCTATTCCCTCCACACCAGAGCATGACAGGCAGATAGGATGCTACTACCTGCTCCAGTGAAGCTGTCCTGCTACTTTTTACCCAAAGTTCATAAGTCACTGAGCCGACCCCCGGGACGCCCTATTGTGGCTGGGATCGGCTCAGTGACTGAACCTCTCTCCAAGTACATTGACTGGCTTCTTAGGCCTATTTTGAATTGTATACCGTCATTATTACGAGATACAAATGATTTCCTCCGGGCGCTGAAGGATTTTCAGTGGCAGCAGGACTTCAGTTTGTTATCTCCTCTCCTTGTGTGATGTTGCGTCTGCTCTCTCATCCCTGTGTGAGTATGTTTCAATAAAGGACTGGGAATTTTTTGAAGAAGCTGCTGAGTGCTGTCCATTTTATCTTTTTCTCTATCTGGACTTTGGATTGTTTGATTTGTTTGGACAGAGCACCGTATGCAGCACATGCCCGCACTAGTGAGTGTATGACTTCGTCTCCCCAGTAAAAGCGGTGCAGTGCTGTCATTTTCCTTTTTCTTGATATACTATTAATATCATAATTAGCTGAATCTCTGTGGGAATGGAGTTCATCAGGAGACATGAAGTACAGAGAGGATGGACAGGACAGACTCTGGTAATGGAGACTGCATACAAGAGCTGCTGCTCATTAGCCACATCTGCTCATGAACTCCATTCCCACAGAGATTCAGGTAAATATATTAAACTGTATTCAGGACAGTTAGAGCAGAGAGGAGGAAGACGTAGCTCTTTATCTCAGCGTGTGAAGTAACTTGTCCTTCTGTTCGATTAGAACAGGTTTTGTGTGTACTAATAGGACAGCGGTCATTTTGTTTCTCCTAATAATTGCTCCCTAGACAAAATGAGCCATTATAACTAATGTAAGGTATTTGGGAATATATTTATAATGAAGTAATATTTATGTACTTTCATTTTCTTAATTCCCGGAGAACCCCTTTAAGGTGCCAGCTGGCAGGAATAATGTTGGGGACACTGTATGATAGCACTGTCTTACAGGCATTGTTTATGATGACATCTCTGACAATTACTATTAAATGGACAGTTGGCATGATGTTTTTTTTATAAAGAAGCTACACTGTTAATTCTACAGCATTGCCCACTATTTAGCAAAGCATTTGACATTTTAGTTACTATGGCACCAAATGCATTTGCTTGTATATATACATATTACCAGATAGTGGGGAGTTTGTGTTGCCACAGAAGGTATGATATATGTAACCCAGACCTGGGTGTACTACTATTTTGTTCTTGATTTACTGCATTTCTATATGTTTTATATGCAATGATATGTAATATTATGTATTTCACATGTACCATGTCATTATATTCAGCAGGGGAGGTAATGGTTGGCAATGGTTAGCAGGAACAGGTCTGGTCCAACTTCCTACCAGGAGGGGGAAGTCCAGAGTAGGGAGAGTAGGTGAGTCAGTGCTAGGAGGAGAGGGGACGAGAAAGGTCCTGTTCTGATAGTGGGGGAGTTGGGAAGTAGGTTGTAGAGCACCCACTCCCATAAACCATATTTAAGTTCAGGATCCAGATAGCCTTCTCCTATCAGGACGACAGCTGACTACAGCAGAGTGATTGGTGAGATACAGCTCTAAAGACACTGTTGCATCTAAGTGCAGAACAACAGCCATCCAACCTGCCACCATAGCTGCTCAGCTGGTGCAAGCAAAAAATTGCAATTCAAGCCTGCTGCCACTGTATATGTTCCAAGTTTAACATTCTACTTAGTAAAAGAGACTTTGTTACATTTAACTCTGGCCTCACTCTTCAGTACTTTATTTTCACTGCATTGGACCCCAGGGAGCAATAGCATGAGGTAGTACACTAGGACACTACATCATATTTGGGCCAATACCACTTTTATTCTCTACATAGGCTCCCATGGCTACTCGCTGCATGTTGCTAGACAAATAAACTACAGTATATAGATGGAAGATACCTTTATGATGGTCCAGGCAATTTAAAAAAAATAAAAATAAACTGTGATGTCAACACAACCAAACTATGCCATTAGTAGCTCTGGAACAGAATGATGATGGTGAAAACAGCATGAAAAGTCACAATAGTGGCCCCAGAACAAAGTGAGGGGGAAGGGGGACAGCAGTAGCAGTAACAGCACAAGATGGTGGGAGATCACAGTAAGGGAAGATGGCAGTAGAGGCAGCAGGCATGGGCAGAAGTAACTGGCCATTTCTCACAATGTTCTGGTGTGGTAGCAAACTACAGTCAGATCATTACTGCCAGAAGGATCTACTCTGTTTTATCAGGCATCGGTGTCTGGAAATCCTGGTTTATCCAGGCCTCATTCATCCTTATAAAGGTTAATCTCTCAACATTTTGTGTTTAAAGGCAAGTTCTCTTTGGGGCAACTATGCCACCCGCCACAATAAACACTCACTCTGATGCCACACTACTGGCTGGGCAGGAAAGCTTGCTCAGGGAAAACTCAGGCAATTTCAGCCACAATTCAAGTTTGGTTGGCCAGTAGTCTAGGAGATCTTGGATCTGGGGGACAGGGTGCAATGCAAGTATTCTGCCACCTGCTGGTTAAGGTTCTGCTCCATGTCCTGCTGTAACTGCTGGGTTGTTTCTTCAATAGGCGGTGAAAAAAAGTGCTAATCAGAGACTCAAACCTTAAGTTGCTGCTGATGGAGCTGCTCCTGCTCCCTCCCCTCCAGCAGTCATAGCAGTGGAGCATGAGCACAGAGGGCATCCCTGGATAGACCTTCGTCAGGATGAGCGATGGCGCGTGTAGGCAGTGACCAAATTACTACAAAGGATGCCTCAATAGTAGTTGAGTTTTTCATCCCTCCCCATGTTGGACCAGTAGTGAGGGTCTAACATTGTGGAGAGCCAGTAGTCATCCCTCCATCGAATGGTAATAATGCGGCTGTTATTACTCAAGCAACTCTACTTTCATCTGGCCATTTGTGCAAGGGATTCGGAGAGACTCCCTGCCTCCATCTCCACCGCATACTGTCACAGTCTGTCAGAGTCATCTGCATCATTATCTGGTTTATGTGCCTTGGGCAGATAAACCACCTAGTTCTGTATAGAACATCTGGGTGTTTATGTCTTCCTCCTTGTCCTCCTCCTGTGCCAGTTCAGCCTCCATAGTGCTCAGGTGGCAGTGAGATGTAGACACCATGTCTTCTGTCCCCTCGCCAGTCAGATTTATCAGAATCCCCTCCAAGACATGAAGGAGTGGAATGACATAATTCATCCCATAGTTCTGCCGACAGACAAATAAAGTGGCCTCTTCAAAGGGCCTGAGCAAACTGCAAGTTTTACGCATGAGCTGCTACTGACTAAAATCAAAGTTACATAGGGGAGTAGTCCTGTCCATCTGAATCATCAAGAAATCGGTCACCGGTTTCCTCTGCTCATACAGTCGGTCCAACATTTGGAGGGTGGAGTTCCAAAGTGTTGAAACGTTGCATATGAGGTGATGTAGGGGAAACCATTCTGTCTGTGTAGCTCAAGGAGGGCATGTTTTGTATGGTAAGAGTGGCTGAAGTGCATGTTTCCTTGACATTTACAAGACATCTTGCAGTTGGGTGGAATCTGGTGACAACCGGATTGAAGACATGTGCTATGCAGGGTGCATGGGTCAGCGCTCTCTGATGCAGCGCAGACAGAATGTTCATCTCGTTGTCGGTGACAGTGGTTCCTATCTAAAGTTGGCATGGAGACACCCAGGATTCAATTTCTTGGTTGATGACACGGAACAGTTCCTCCCCGGTGTGACTCCGTTCACCCAGGCTGACCAGGTGCAGAACCGCGTGACAAACCTCTGCTTTGCCTAGGTGGTATAACTTATGACTACTCTGAACTGTGCCTACAGTGGAGGCTTAGGACAAGGTGGGGGATGAGGATGCAGAGGAGGACATTGACGCAGAAATCAATCTCCAGCCCTTCAGTGAATAAACTGTCTTCTGTCACATATTTTACATTTTTACTCCTCAGTCCACAGCACCTGCTGCCATTTTTCTGCATCCCAGTTTTTTTATGTTTTTTAGTGCGTTTTTTAGTGTTTTTTAGACGCTTGGCCTTGTTTCCATGTTGAACGTATGGTTTTTTAGCCGCAATTCTTCCATGAAAAGAAGTCCCAAATAGATGCTGCAAGAGGCAATACACTTTAAATTACACCAAGAATGTAACAAAAAAAAGAATGGTCAGGGGGCTGTGTAATGGACAAGTTATGAGCTGATGGCACTGCTGGACAACTGTCAAAATAAGGATGGTGTCTTTCATTTTCTGTTTCCTTGACCGATCACTGTGTCTACAGGCTTCAATGATTCTTCATGCTTCTTCAACAGAGATTGAACAGCACATCTTGAAACCACAGCCTGCTTTGAAATCTTTGCCTGGAAGAGACCTTGTTGATGCAGTATAACTACTTTGTGTCTTGTTGCTCTACTCAGTCATGCCATGGTGTATGACCTGTGGCATGAAACTGTCTTCCACAACTTCATTCTGATCCAGCAGTGAAGGATAGACTAGAGAGTAGTAAAAAGGAGTAAGGATCACTAGGATGAGCACCACTATTAATAAATTAGCGGTTAAACAGCAAGGGATCACAAAATAAAGGGTGATCTACTGTTTTTATATATATATATATAAAGCTACAGTGTACACTATATCTTACAACTAATTGGGAGTTCTTTAACCTACATAGAGAGCTTAGAAAATAGAGATAAAGATCTTTGTATAGTGTTAAACTTGTACTGCAAGGTTAAAAGAATAAGACTATTTAGTGACAGAGGCATTGATAAAAACCTAATCAGATAGACAGGAACTAAGGAACAAACTGAAACTGACCACAAAGAACTGAGCGTGGGTGGACATCCTTAAACAAATTATTCACTGAACTGGTTATCCGGTAGACCTTGTACAAAAGAGAACATGTGCATGGTTTAATCAGTATATAACTGTGTAATCAGATCCTCTAACATAAAGTTGTGCTTTATAACCGGAATACAACTGTGGGAAACAGTAATTTCCCTATAAATAATTGCTGCAGTGCTAAAGTAGCAACATCAAAACATTTATGAATTTAAGATGATTTTTATTCATTACACACAACACTTTTATGTTGTAAATTTTACTCAGTCAGCATCTAAAGGGCATCTTACATGGGGCAATAATTGCCTGAACGATCATTCATGATCACTGCCTAGTGTAAACATGTCCAGTGATCAAACAATGAACGAAAATTCCCTCATTTGTCTCATCGCATCATCTTTTGTTGTCAGCACATCTCTGTGTAAACAATAGAAACAAAGGGGAAGGAGTGACAAACAGTCCTAAGTATAGAAGAAGGCAGATAATTGAAAAATGCAATCAAATCAGAACTGTTACTTGCTACTGTATATTTTAGCAGAGTGTTCAATATGGACATTTTATCTTCTCATGGAAAATTATCTTTAAAGGAGTTAACCGCCTTTCAGCCAGACCTTCCTACATCGCCATACCTATGGAGGGAATCTACATCTTCCAGTTTGATGGAGTCACATGGCCACTGCAGCTAGTGACTGGCCACAGCAGTGATGTCTCCCCTATGCATCATGTGACCCAGTGACGTGACCCATGCGGGACATGTGACTGCTGCAGCCAGTTATTGGAAGTTTACAAGTGTGAGCCAGAATGTGGCACTGCTGATGAGGGAACCCGGAACCCAGTGGGAAGTAAGTAAGTAGGAAGCAAGTAAGTAAGCTTTCCTTCACAGGTCCATAATAGAAACCAATTTTTAAATAGGATTTTCACACAAAAAGGAAATTGGCTGCATCCTAATAAATCAGAATTTGGATTAATAGTCAAAGTTTATAGTCTTTAGTGACATCAGGAAGTGCAGACATGTTAGTTAATACATCTCATTAATTATGTTCTTACCAATTAGAAAATTTTAATGTGGACTGCTAAGCAGATAGTTTGAGACTACATCCTCCTACTGTTTCTTCTGAGGTGGGATAAAATCTCCAATTTGCAAACATAAGCAACATTGCAAATATATATATCCAGAGTGCTGCCTTTTTCTACAATTGTCTATATATATATACAGTGCCTTGCGAAAGTATTTGGCCCACTGGAACTTTTCAACCTTTTGCCACATTTCAGGCTTCAAACAAAAAGATATAACATTTTAAATTTTTGGTGAAGAATCAATAACAAGTGGGTCACAATTGTGAAGTGGAACGAAATTTATTGTATCATTTAAACTTTTTTTGTAATAATAAAACTGAAAAGTGGGGCGTGCAAAATTATTCGGCCCCCTTGCATTAATACTTTGTTGCGCCACCCTTTGCTGCAATTACAGCTGCAAGTCGCTTGGGGTATGTCTCTATCAGTTTTGCACATCTAGAGACTGAAATTCTTGCCTATTCTTCCGTGCAAAACAGCTTGAGCTCTTTGAGGTTGGATGGAGAGCGTTTGTAAACAGCAGTTTTCAGCTCTTTCCACATATTTTAAATTGGATTCAGGTCTGGACTATGCCTTGGCCATTCTAAGACCTGGATACGTTTTTTTTAACCATTCCATTGTAGATTTTGCTTTATGTTTGGGATCATTGTCTTATTGGAAGATACATCTCCGTCCTAGTCTCAGGTCTTTTGCAGACTCCAACAGGTTTTCATCCAGAATGGTCCTGTATTTGGCTCCATCCATCTTCCCATCAATTTTAACCATCTTCCCTGTCCCTGCTGATGAAAAGCAGGCCCAAACCATGATGCTGCCACCACCATGTTTGACAGTGGGGATGGTGTGTTCAGGTTGATGAGCTGTGTTGCTTTTATGCCAAACATATCGTTTTGCATTGTTTCCAAAAAGTTTGATTTTGGTTTCATCTGACCAGAGCACCTTCTTCCACATGTTTGGTGTGTCTCCCAGGTGGCTTGTGGCAAACTGTCAACGAGACTTTTTATAGATATCTTTGAGAAATGGCTTTCTTCTTGCCACTCTTCCATAAAGGCCAGATTTGTGAAGTGTTCGACTGATTGTTGTCCTATGGACAGACTCTCCCACCTCAGCTGTAGATCTCTGCAGTTCATCCAGAGTGATCATGGGCCTCTTGGCTGCATCTCTGATCAGTCTTCTCCTTGTTTGAGATGAAAGTTTAGAGGGACGGCCGGGTCTTGGTAGATTTGCAGTGGTCTGATACTCCTTCCATTTCAATATGATCGCTTGCACAGAGCTCCTTGGGATGTTTAAAGCTTGGGAAATCTTTTGGTATCCAAATCTGGCTTTAAACTTCTCCACAACAGTATCACTGACCTGCCTGGTGTGTTCCTTGATCTTCATGATGTTCTCTGTGCCTAAAACAGAACCCTGAGACTATCACAGAGCCGGTGCATTTATATGGAGACTTGATTACACACAGGTGGATTCTATTTACCTTCATCAGTCATTTAGGACAACATTGGATCATTCAGAGATCCTCAATGAACTTCTGCAGTGAGTTTTCTGAACTGAAAGTAAATGGGACAAATAATTTTGCACGCCCAACTTTTCAGTTTTATTATTACAAAAAAAGTTTAAATGATCCAATAAATTTTGTTCCACTTCACAATTGTGACCCACTTGTTGTTGATTCTTCAGGGAACTCGTCCCCAAAAAACATTTCGTTTCAATTTGGGCACAGCTGTTTTTTAGCCATGATGATGCTTGCCTCTTGCTCTGAGGTCAGCGCTGGTCTGAACTGGTTCAGACTTCAGAGGTGGGTGGAGTACTGAGGTAGGAGTCTTCACTCCCTATACGTGCAAAACAATTAGATCCCGGTGGGCCGGGCTGTTTTTTTCCAGTTCTGAGGAGGGCGTAACTTCACTTTCTCGCTCTTGCGCGGGCATATCTTCATTGTCCTGCCTCACGCATAATGCATACATTTCTTACTTATTGTACGTATCGTTAGCATGTTAAATTTTGCGAAGATTTACGAATAATACCAAGCGAATCTAAAGAAATTCGGATTCGCTTTGAAGCTGAAAATTTCCAAGATTCGATACGAATTGAAACACGATACGAAACATAGATAGAGACATACCCCAAGCGACTTGCAGCTGTAATCGCAGCAAAAGGTGGCGCAACAAAGTATTAATGCAAGGGGGCCGAATAATTTTGCACGCCCAACTTTTCAGTTCTATTATTACAAAAAAAGTTTAAATGATCCAATAAATTTTGTTCCACTTCACAATTGTGACCCACTTGTTGTTGATTCTTCACCAAAAATTTAAAATGTTATATCTTTTTGTTTGAAGCCTGAAATGTGACAAAAGGTTGAAAAGTTCCAGGGGGCCAAACACTTTCACAAGGCACTGTATATATACTCTGTATATTCCTCCATGCATACCAATGGCAAACATATGTACATTTGTAACATGTACCTCTTTCCCTTAACATTACACATTGCTGCTTAACATATATGATTGCCATTCAGGTTGACAAATTTTATAGGCTGGGAGAGGTCAACTATGTTGCAACATTCAAATATATTTAACCTTTCAACAATTTTCAATATTCATTTGGAAATATTTGACTTATAACATCCCAATGTTCAGTACTGGCCAATTTTCTAGCTAGAAAAAGAGGGAGATACTTAGAAGACCCATGTCCTCTAAAATAAATGGTCCAGATGGTGTGATCAAAGTAAATAATATTCTGTTATGCATATATGATCTTGCTGAAAGGACCATAGTTAATGATCCAAGGGCAGGTTAAATAGCAGTTCACCAGAGGATCCAGCCAAGCCAGAACACTGATGAATGGCCACTCACCGCTTGCATGGCATTACATTTTACTCTAATAGTATCTATTGGGCAGTGACCAGGAGTAAAATAAGCAATTGTAGCATAGAAACAAATATAAATAAGCAGCACTCATAAATGTATATTCAATGTGTGAATAAAATATACACTTTGCGCACATCTAGAGTGGTATGTGTAGCATGTGTGTATGGGGTATATGGTGTAAATCTTGTGAGCCTCTGGAATGTGTAGCATGTAGCGTGTGTCCAAGTTGTGGCTGGCTTTTGAGGAATATGGCAGGAGCATTAGAAGCAAATGCAGTTTTTCACACACTTCTTGTACAAGGGTCCTATTCTGTCAGACTTCATCCCTGTTTAAATGTTATGCGCATTTCAAAGCATTATTTAAAGATTACTCGTGTTAACTTAATGTCCAGCCTAATTTGGTCTATATTTTCTTTTACATGCAGTGTGAGGGCCTATTTTTGCATTATGAGTTGTAGCTTGTATTGGTGCCATTTGGAAGTGCATATAAATTTATTAACTTTTCTTAAGCTCTTTTACACTTTTTCAACTTCGACATCCAAGAGGATGGGATGAAAAATGCATAATAGCCAACAATTATAATTCTACAAAATATATTAAAGGCTGTATTTGATAGAAAAGCATAATACAAACAAAATACAGTGCCTTGCGAAAGTATTCGGCCCCCTGGAACTTTTCAACTTTTTACCACATTTCAGGCTTCAGACAAAACGATATAACATTTTAAATTCTTGGTGAAGAATCAACAACAAGTGGGTCACAATTGTGAAGTGGAACGAAATTTATTGGATCATTTAAACTTTTTTGTAATAATAAAACTGAAAAGTTGGGTGTGCAAAACTATTCGGCCCATTTACTTTCAGTTCCGAAAACTCACTCCAGAAGTTCATAGAGGATCTCTGAATGATCCAATGTTGTCCTAAATGACTGATGAAGATAGAATCCACCTGTGTGTAATCAAGTCTTCGTATAAATGCACCTGCTCTGTGATAGTCTCAGGGTTCTGATTAAAGCACAGAGAGCATCATGAAGACCACGGAACACACCAGGCAGGTCCGTGATACTGTTGTGGAGAAGTTTAAAGCCAGATTTGGATACCGAAAGATTTCACAAGCTTTAAACATCCCAAGGAGCACTGTGCAAGCGATCATATTGAAATCTACCAAGACTCGGCCGTCCCTCTAAACTTTCATCTCAAACAAGGAGAAGACTGATCAGAGATGCAGCCAAGAAGCCCATGATCACTCTGGATGAACTGCAGAGATCTACAGCTGAGGTGGGAGAGTCTGTCCATAGGACAACAATCAGTCGAACACTTCACAAATCTGGCCTTTATGGAAGAGTGGCAAGAAGAAAGCCATTTCTCAAAGATATCCATAAAAAGTCTCATTTACAGTTTGCCACAATCTACCTGGGAAACACACCAAACATGTGGAAGAAAGTGCTCTGGTCAGATGAAACCAAAATCAAACTTTTTGGAAACAATGCAAAAGGATATGTTTGGTATAAAAGCAACACAGCTCATCAACCTGAACACACCATCCCCACTGTCAAATATGGTGGTGGCAGCATCATGGTTTGGGCCTGCTTTTCATCAGCAGGGACAGGGAAGATGGTTAAAATTGATGGGAAGATGGATGGAGCCAAATACAGGACCATTCTGGATGAAAACCTGTTGGAGTCTGCAAAAGACCTGAGACTAGGACGGAGATGTATCTTCCAATAAGACAATGATCCCAAACATAAAGCAAAATCTACAATGGAATGGTTAAAAAAAACGTATCCAGGTCTTAGAATGGCCAAGGCATAGTCCAGACCTGAATCCAATTTAAAATATGTGGAAAGAGCTGAAAACTGCTGTTCACAAACGCTCTCCATCCAACCTCAAAGAGCTCGAGCTGCTTTGCAAGGAAGAATGGGCAAGAATTTCAGTCTCTAGATGTGCAAAACTGATAGAGACATACCCCAAGCGACTTGCAGCTGTAATCGCAGCAAAAGGTGGTGCAACAAAGTATTAATGCAAGGGGGCCGAATAATTTTGCACGCCCCACTTTTCAGTTTTATTACTACAAAAAAAGTTTAAATGATCCAATAAATTTTGTTCCACTTCACAATTGTGACCCACTTGTTGTTGATTCTTCACCAAAAATTTAAAATGTTATATCTTTTTGTTTGAAGCCTGAAATGTGGCAAAAGGTTGAAAAGTTCCAGGGGGCTGAATACTTTCGCAAGGCACTGTAGAATCCTTGAAAATGTGTTTCGTATCGTGTTTCAATTCGTATCGAATCTTGGAAATTTTCAGCTTCAAAGCGAATCCGAATTTCTTTAGATTCGCTTGGTATTATTCGTAAATCTTCGCAAAATTTAACACGCTAACGATACGTACAATACGTAAGAAATGTATGCATTATGCGTGAGGCAGGACAATGACGATATGCCCACGCAAAAGCGGGAAAGTGAAGATACGCCTTCCTCAGAACTGGAAAAAAACAGCCCGGCCCACCGGGATCTAATTGTTTTGCACGTATAGGGAATGAAGACTCCTACCTCAGTACTCCACCCACCTCTGAAGTCTGAAACAGTTCAGACCAGCGCTGACCTCAGAGCAAGAGGCAAGCATCATCATGGCTAAAAAACAGCTGTGCCCAAATTGAAACGAAATGTTTTTTGGGGACGAGTTCCCTGAACTACCGCCCACTCCAGATGTCAAGGTATTACAACTCTGCCAGAAAAACCCAGCTTCAGTGCCTGTGTCTTCCTTACCACCTGCTGAGGTTGCTGTTGCTGCAACTTGTGAGGCGGCTGGAGCGTCTGCTGTGGCTCGTGCGGCTGGAGCGTCTGCTGTGGCTGGTGTGGCTGGAACGTCTGCTGTGGCTGTTGCAGCTGGAATGTCTGCTGTGGCTGGTGCGGTTAGAGCGTCTGCTGTGGCTGGTGCGGCTTGTGCGGCTGGAGCGTCTGCTGTGGCTCGTGAGGCGGAGGCGGCTGGAGCGTCCACTTCGCCACCCAGGAGGAGATCCACCCCTTCCATACACCAGAACACAATTGTTCCACCATCTGTGATGGCCCATGCACAGACCCTCTGGGACTATAAAACCGCAGTGGAGGACTGGGTCATCCAGGTACTTGACCACCCTAGGCCGGGGGATCTTTCATTAGAACCCCGAAAGGGAATTGTGCTTTGGTTTTTCGTTGGGAGAGGGTCTGGCTTCCTGCAGGATGACAAGGATGGAAAGGAATATTTTGTGGGCCGCAGGTCAGTGAAACGGCCGTACCTGCCACAACATCGTCACAGCCTGTATGTGGGGGATCAGGTGGAGTACACCCCATGGCATCCCTGAAAGGCTCAATTGCGACCGGGGTTACCGTCCTTTCAAGCCTTGGTGCCTGCAACAGAACGAGAAGTGTGGCCAGATGAACCACCAGGTCCAGGATGCTTGCGCTGCCTGAAGGAGTTCCCAGATGGCGACCTCCGGTTCAGGGAAAAGCCAAAGCCTCAGCCGGAGCCTCTGATTCCTGGACTGCCAGCACCACCACCCTCACCACAGTCCTTACAGCTGGGTCAGCTGACCACGTTACCGTTTACCTTCCAATCCACAGTCATCGACCAATACCAGCTGCTGTGGAAAATGAAGCCAGTAGCAGTCGGGGAATCTGGGTCTTCTTCCCTGGATGCAACCTTTCCGGAACCGCTGCAGCTGGAAGTCCTTACCCCTGCTGTCCCGGCAGGAGCATCCGGAAAAGCGAAAATGGCTGCAGCACTTGCCAGCGTCACCACCACCTGGACCCGGTCAAGTCCAACTTCGGGAAGAAGAGGGCACTGGAGTTCCACCACCACAGCGAGCATGGCCTACAAGAGGCAGGAGCGTCCTCTGATGAGCTTTAGCAGCAGCATTTTTTCAATTGGTCTTTATTAAACATTTTCAGCCCTTGTGTCACAAAGAGTCTAGCTGTGTGAATGGTACTTTCACTTTTACTTGTATATCTAAATTACTAAAATGTCATAAACACTTATTTAAGCAACATTCTTATCAGTGAGATAAGAATTGAGCTATAATGAATGTTTATAAGGTCAGAGATCAGGAGCCGTCAGCAAGTAATACAGAGCCTGCTACTAGAGAATGTCAAGGTTGTACAGGGAAATGGTCTCAAGATTTTTAATAAAGACCAATTGAAAAAGTGATTTTAGCTCAAAATGAGTACAATGCTATAATAAAAAAATTGCCCCAAAGATGTATGTAGCCTTTAAGTTTAAAACTCCTGATCCATTCTTCCTGCAACATCATCTGTCGAGAGAGAAGCAAGATCTTGAAATGGGAGGCTCATCTGATGATAGTGTAAAGTGTATGGCAGTCTTTAGACATTTATTATTTTCCTTAAAATACTTTAAATTCCTCTTTGCCTTATGCCATATGCTAATGCCTCTTTCTCTGGACACTATTTTTAAATTGTCAAGTTAGGGGTTAAAACCATCTAGAATATATAATAAACTCAGGACACAACATGTTTTAGTGCATTTTGCTTTGTGAATTCTCATCCCCCACTAAGGGAACATTCTTAGAACACAGGTTGCTATAAATAGATAACTTCCTAGTTCTGATGATTGAGGTCAGATCAAATAAGTCATAAAAGTTAATAGCTTTACAAATGAGATATAACAGTAACTGCATTTTTATTAAGTGCTTGTACTTTTCAATATGGGTGATATTGAAAGCATGTGCAAATCGACAATAAATGAATCAGATTCGTTAGGAACTTCACAAAAATTTGTCGATCAAACAGGTCCGAAGAATAAGAATAGTATAAAACTGGTGTCCAGTGCCATTTTACTGTTAATTTTGGTGGAAACCTATGAGGGAAGAAGAAGGTGGAGGATCACATGACACTGGAAAGAAGTGGGGGGAGGGCTTTCTCTGATTGGCGCAGAGGCTGACAGACAGCCTGAAACAGCCAATCAAAGGTACAGTAGGCAGAGAGGTTTGTAGTTGAAGTAACAGAAGCAGCAGAGTGTGTTAAGCCTCAAACATGGAAGGAGTGTTTGTGACACTGTTTTTCAAAAAATCATTACAGAATCACGTGCAACTATTGCAATACATGCAACACTACAAAGAATAAAAAAATATAATTGTGTAGATTTTAGGGAATTTGCAACGTTCAAAGAAATTTGTCCGCCAACACTGCATTGTTATATTGGTGGTAGCAGACGTATTATTGCATCACACCATGAGTTTTAGGGGCCATTCAGACGGCCATAGTATTGCGGATCTGCAAAAATGCGGATCCGCAAAACCACAGATGCCTTCCCGCGTGTGTTCTGCAATTTGGGGAACACACGGCCAGCCGCCCCGTTCAAAATGCCTATTCTTGTCCGCTATTGCGGACAAGAATAGCACATTTTCTATATTTTCTTTCGGAGCTGCGGCTCGGCAAGATCCCGTGCCGGCCATAGAAGTAAACAAAAATTTCATTGTTGAACTGCAAGTTCAGATTCAAAATGTGCCAGACCTAAGCCAAGCTTGGCTGCCTCTAACTCTGTAAGAGTATCTCCCATAAGGCAGTTTTTCTCTATGGTGCCCAAAGACAAAAGCATTGCCGTGTGTAAGAACTTCAAGATTAAAGTAAACACAAGCATAGGCACTACAGCTCTTTTGAACCACATGAAGTGGAATCACTAGTTACTGTGAGAAAACAGAAATGGCCACCAGCTAGCGCGACAAGTGTCCTCCTTCTCCCAGTTTCCTTTGCTCTGCCAGGCTGCATCCATGTGCAATACAGAGTCCTTGCCATCGTCATCATCATTTACTGCTTCTACAGATTACTCCTACTCCTCCACTTCATCGTCAGCCATCGATAATGGAATGTGTGGCTAAGAAACAACAATCCACCAGCAATCCACTGGTGTGCAAGCTTAATTCCCACCTGATCAAATTGTTGACAGTGCAGTCTCTGCTAAACCACTTAGTGGGTTTTCCTGCCTTTGGGGAGGTGATGGCATGCACTCAGCCTTATTGGAAGATACCTAGCTGGCACTATTTCTGCCAAAAAGCCATCCCTGCCTTGTGCTCTCACAGGGCAGAGAACATGGACTGCTTCTTGCAGTTTGTGCTGTGTAGGACGGTGCACAACACGGTGGACACCTGGAGCAGCTGTTATGGGCAGGGAAGAATTCATGTCTTTCACTCCTCTGAATCAATGTTTTGCACAGTGAGGCAGCACTCCAGCATGAAGACCAGGTCCTATTTATACTTCCACATTTGTACTAGTCTGTTTCTCACACCAGCCACTTATCCACCTCCTCCTGCATGGACATCTTGGGTTAGGATTACTTGGAACCGAACCTGAGTTCGGGAAATGTTTTTTTTTACAATACAAATTAATTTATGAAGTTATTATATTAACTTCGGCTCATCTGTGTCACAAACCAGCGAGTGTGAACCCACTGTGCCTCGTGCCCTACCTCCTCTAAGGGCGTTGTCTAAGTTAACCCCTCGATCTTCACAATACCCCTGATGGTGGGGATAGACTTTCCGAGGGGAACACCAAGTCGCTACCTCTTGAGGAGGGTTGGTACGTGAGACAGCTGGTCCAGGCGGACCAGGAGGTACATGTGAAGGTACCAGAGGTACAGCGGTGGTCAGAAGGCCGGGTCGTTACCAGGAGCAAAAATTCAGGACCAAAGGATGAGGCAGAGGCGAAGTCAGACAGGTAATGGGTCAGGGCAGGCGGCACAGGTACAAGTCAGGCAATCCGAGTCGGCAACGAGAGAGTCAATGCAGACAGGCAGGGATCAGGCGGGTAATGGAGTCCGGTAACACAAGCAGGAGTCAGGAACACTGGAACACAAACAGGAACAAGCACACCCAAAGGCAAGGCAAATGACCTTGACACTGAGGCATCTGGAAAGAGGGCTGAGCTCCTGATATATAAGCAGGTGGACCAGGGTTGGTCAACGAGGTCACATGATCCAACCCACATGATCCAACATGCACCGGCCCAGAGGGAGTGATGCAAGGAACAAGCAGCAGGGCTAAATGGAAACTGTGGAGAAGATCCCGAAACAGCACTACACAGACAGAGCCCAGAACCGCAGCAGTGGAATGAGAAGTATAGGCAGCAGATCACCGCTGAACACGGCGCCCAGGACCACGGCGCTAAGCAGGGGAACAGAGGCGCACAGCAGCCACTGTTACAATCTGAGCCAATACATTCTAAGACTGTACAGAGCGCTTGCTCCGTACAGTATTGAAATGAAGTTTTATGTGAATTGACTTTGGATGTTTCATCTAAAGTCGATTCGCTCATCCCTAATAAGGAAGCATACAGCACAAGGTGTGCTGTTTGCATCTTTTATGGTTCCGTTGAAGTTAATGGGTCCCCATACGTTCGTGTGCATGAGCCCTCAGGGTGAAGATAATTATTAAAGAAGAACTCCCGCAAAAAATTTTATTCTCTGACCTGTTAGAAAGGTGCATGATATAATCTGTAGTGAATGTCATTTTCTTATCAGAGGCTGAAATTGAGAGTTTCCACTCTCTTCCAATTGTAGCTGGGTCATGTGACCAACTCCCTGACCTCCAACTGACCCAGGACAGCAAGCCAGTCACTTCTCTATTCATTCCTATGAGACTGAAAGTGAAGCTCCCATAAGAATGCATAGAAAATTAGACTTCCTGTCCACACATAAGGTGCTGTGTGAGTTGGTGGGTCTAATTCCTAGTCACATGACACAGATAAGAAACTTCAGGATGATATAACTCAAAAATTCAGCTACTGGTAAGAAAATGACATTCACTACAGATCACATCATGTACATTTCTAGCAGAACATGGAATGAAAATAATTTTTTGCGGGAGTTCTTCTTTAAGGTCCCCCCCAATACTGATCCTGGTATTAGGTTTAGGATCAGTATTGGGGGGGAGTTTTTGGGTTAGGAGTCAGTATGAGGGTTAGGGCACATGGAGAGAAAAGGGGAGGACAGTCTCTACTCACCTGTCCTGACGTGATCCCATGATTCAGCGATGCAGACCTGGCCTCTTCTGGCAGGTCTGCTCCTGTGGGACGTTGTTCCTATCTGGACTCTGTCCTTTTTCTGCCACAAACTGTGTTCCCTGAGCCCATGGACTTCTGGGCAGGCAGACTGGAACAGTAGCCTGATCTAGCTCAGTATGCTCTCTCTGTTCTCCCTTGCCCAGTATCCACTGTCATCTAAGAGAGGGTTGTTTAGCATGGCAAGGAGCATTGTGATACCCAAATGGACAAAGTTGTCCTCTGCCATTGGCATGGATTTGTCAGGATTTTCACACTCCTTCATCTGAGGTTGATGAATAGATCTGCCTTTGCTGATGATGCCCCACCATGCCACTTCTGCTGTATGCCTGCCTACCATCATGTTTTGTAGCATATGTCTGCTGGCACTGTCTGCCTGCTTACCGTTATGTTCCATACCATATGGATGCCACCGCAGCTGCTACTCTGTGCTGCTAATCCCTTACTGCCACTTCCATTACCTCTACTGATGCTAACCTTACCACTACACAGTTGCCACTACTACTACCACTACTACTACTACTACTACCCCAAGACATCTTCAAACACATCTACTGCATTGTATTTTCCATGCTGTGCTTCTGCTACTATTGCAGCCATATGTCACTATTACCCTATCCTTTCCACAGCAACACTGTATTGCTGCTGCTCCTAATTCAAAGGGATAATTTTTCTAGGCTCATTTAGAACAAACCACTCTTTTTTCTGAAACAAAAAAACACTTGTTTTTTGTCAGAAGAAAGGGGTAGACATTCTGTCCCTTTTAAGGCATAATTTCTTGGCACTTGTGCAGAACAAGCTGCTCTTTCGTCTGACAATTAACACTTGTGCATGGATAGTTATGGGCAGGCATTTTGGCCCTGGTAAGGCATCATTTTTAGATGCTTGTGCAAAAAAAACACTCTTTATTCTGAAATTAACATGGGTCTTTATAAACAGGGGCAAGAGTCTGACCCCTTGAGGCTTAGTTTTTGGATGCTTGGTCCCAACAGGCCACTGTTTTTTCCCATAACACCATGCGTGTTTAAACAACATCTGCCCCCGATAAGGGACAATGACTAGTCAGTGATATATCAGTTGTACATTTAGGTGAAATCACATTAGTAAATGAGGTCAATGTCTTGCTAATACTGTTCAACCCCATTAAGCTACATAGACAACTCCATCAGAGTTAAGCTTTAATTTAGGGGCAAATGGCATAGAACAGGCGCATGTACCAGTTCTAACCCTCAATGTGATTATTCGTATCTGTTATATGAAACTGCCCAGGAAGTAATGACTTTTGAAGACATAATGCTGGTAATTGTATTATTACATGTGACCGAGATACGAAACAGTAGTTACTTAACATTGTTCAGTAAAATACATGAATGAATATTTGGCTGTGTTGTTTGACAGGAAACGTACAGCAGAAAAAAACACTGTGAACTTCCGACTCTGCTTTATTTATAAGTCTATGCAGTGTGACTCAGCGGAACCCTGTGGTTTGTGTATCCTGACAGGAGAACGCTCTTTAAGTTGCTTTTTATCATTTATGCTGCCAACACCAAATAAAGCCTTTTTCATCAGGAAGCTGAGAAACATGTTTTGCTCTTTCATTTTTATAATTATATCTACATTTTCCTATTTAATATATTAACCCCATAAGGAAAAAAATATATTTTTCTGTTGAGCCACAATGTAAAAAAAAAATTGCCTCCCTATATTACACTTGCCATAACTTTTTGTACAACTGCTATTGAGTCTACTGAGTCTACTGGATAAAAATAGTAGCATTTTGTAAAACTAGTAAAACATAAAAAAAAACTATACATAATTGATAAATGAAGTTAGCATGTGTTCTGGCAGGGCAGTGGGTTTGGACCCACTGAACCACTAAACTGGTTTAGCTTAGGGCTAACTCTAATCACCCCCTAAACTCTATTTGCCCTTTAACCCCCATAAAGGGAAACTGACACCGCCGCAGAGGTCACACCAGTGTGAAACGTACAGGGATGAGGAAATATGCGTAGCCTTAGAGACAGGATGAGGTTGGGGCAGGCTGAAATAGAGCAATATGAGGAATAGGGAAAAGTCAGGGCAGGTAGTAGAGAGTCAGAATCAGGCAGGGATTCGGTACACGGGTAGCTAGACAGATAATCACATTTTTGCTGGTAACTAGAGACTAGAAACCTAAAGATCACAATCCCCTTGTGGAAGGTGCCTTATATACCATTAGATGCAGTAGGCTGGGGCAGAATTTGGACAAGTGCTGGCCCTTTAAGAGGCCAAGAGCGAGCACACGCCCTATAGCAAAACAGGAGACATTTCTATAGGGCAATGCTGGCATCCCACAACTGTCAGTGTCATCTAATACATTCCAGAACTGTAAGGGTTACATAGCATCATAAATCAATATAAAGTTATGTGCCCCCTCAGTGCTGGAAGTTCAGGCCGGGTGCCACGCTGCGAGTGCACAGTGAGACACTCGCTCGTCTGAAAGGGTCCTTAGGGTGTTGTAGGTTATATATCCTGGACTGTCCCTCAGGATGCTCGGATATAGCACCCTAGACTTGATAAAATATCATTACTCAAGTACATACAAATGATGCTGAACATTACATAAGCAGAAGTCAAGAGCTGCAGATATCTCCACAAGGCAAATCTATGTCGAATTACAGTAAACCCCTTCTGCCTGTAGCAGAAAATAATCAATGTGGGAATATGATATTGCTGATTATGTTGCCACATTGGTATGTACTGCTGACTACATATACAGCATCATGGTCAGCAGTCAAGTCAAAAGCAGGAGTGGACCATTTGGACATTTAGGCTAGGGCTACATGACAACATTTGTCACGCGACTATTTGTCTCAGTGATGTTATGTGGCATATTTTATAATGCTAGTCTATGGTGTCACACTGCGATATGTGACATGCTGCGACTGCGACAGTCACAAAAAACCAATCCAAGATGGATTTTTGTGCGACTGTCATGACGCGGTCACAGCATGTGGCATGTCGCAGTGTGACACCATAGAGTAGCATTATAAATTCTGTCACGTGACATTACTGCAACATGAATATCGCAGTGTAGCCGAAGCCTAAAAACATATTGCAATTGTCTCAGCATTGAAAAGAATGGCATTTAGGTGTTAAGTAGCTTATACAACCTGGCTGTTGTGAAACTACAATTCCCAGCATGCTCCATTCATTTTTGTGAGTGTTCTTAGAAGAGCAGAAGCATACATGCTGGGAGTTGTAGTTTGAAAACAGCTGGAGTGTCAGAGGTTGCCTACCCTAGATATACAAGCTCAATAACTGTGCCGTATACATCAAACAGCATCAGCTATGTTGATAAATCTGACCAACACTAAAGTTATATACTGGTTTACAATAAATATTTGTAGTACTCCAGACCTGAGGGTACTACTATGGCATTTGCAATTGTTTACTGGTTTATATGCAAAGTGGATGTAATGACATATGCAAAGTGGATGTAATACACTTTGTGCACCAGCAGATGGGGTACAGTTGGCAATGTTTGGTAACAGGAATGGAACTTACCATTCCATTACTCCTCTCTTGGTAAGGGCTCATGCACACGACCTTGGTTTTTGTCTGCATTCAATCTGCATTTTTTGCAAATTGGATGTGGACCCATTCACCATGTGCTTTTATGAAAGCTATATTTTTTTATTTTTCTGCAGATTGTCTTGTATAGGAGCTAGTTTTTTGGTAGAAGAGTTGACATTTTTATTGGTACCATTTTTGGGTACATAAGATTTTTTTGATCATTCATTTATACACTTTTTTAGGAAAAGGTGACCAAAAAATGTCTGTTTTGGCAGTTTTTATTTATTGTATTTTCTATTAAAAATCCCTTGATGAAGGGAAAGGGTAACTTTTTTTTTACTTTAAAGGGAGTCTTTCACCTGTTTTTTAATCTATATAGCTAACAGCACTGCCCCACAGAAGATTGCAGACACATCCCAAACATACCTGTGTGCACTGTGTGTCTGTATTACATGTCCAGAAAAAGCACTTTTATTCTGAAGGAAAACAGCTCCCAGTGCCCAGCTGAAAATGAAACTAAAAACAGCTTTCTCCCCCAACTCGATTTCTAACAGCTATATCTTCTGACATACTGGATATAATTAGAGATGAGCGCACTTTTGAAAGGTTTGATTCGGCTGATTCACCGAATTTTACAAAAAAATTCGCTTTGTGACGAATTACTTCACCACAAAGCGCTTTTTTTGTAAGTAGTGCGATAGCGCCGCCCCCATCATTGTATCCCTCAGATGCTGCATTCATACATGATCGTGGCATCTAAGTGCAAAAAAAAGTGTAAAATTAACATTTAAAAAAATTAAAATCATACTTACCTCCTTTATTTGCTCGCGACGGGACGGCCGCTGCCATCTTGCTTGAAGATCTGGTGCGAAATCTCGCTGTCCGGCGAGGTGACATCATACATCACTACGCACAGGATTTTGGCCGAGATCTTCAATCAAGATGGTGGAAGGCGGCCTGTCGCCAGCAAATGGAGGAGGTAAGTATGGATTTTTTTGTTTTTTACACTATTTCAGGTTAAATCGATTCGCTGACACGAAGCACGAGGAAATTCGGCTTCTAGGCGAATTGAATTTATCCTGAAATTCTGATCGAATTCCACTTTGTAGGATTCGTTTAACTCATCTCTAGATATAATGCTGTGATTTTGGTATCATTTGAAAGCTTGGAATGTCAGCTTGCTACTAATCCCAAAATATGAGCAGCTAAAGCAGCCCTCCCCTATTCAGTCTGCTTTGCTTTGGGCACTTGCAGCAGCAGAGCTGGGCACTTGGGAGCTGTTTTCCTAGACATGTAATGCAGACACACAGTGCACATAGGTACAAGTGCATCTCAATAAATTAGAATATCATCAAAAAGTTTTTTTTCTTCAGTAATTCAGTTCAAAAAGTGAAACACATATCTTATATAGAGTCATTACAAAAAAAGTGAACTTTTTCAAGTGTTTATTTATGTGAACATTGATGATTATGGCTTCTAGCTGAGGCAAAAACAAAATTCATTATCTCAGAAAATTAGAATATCATATTAGACCAACTGTAAAAAAAAAAATTTAAACACAGAAATGTTGGCCAAATGAAAAGTATGCACAGTAAATGCACTCAATACTTGGTTGGGGCTCCTTTTGCATGAATGACTGCATCAATGCGGTGTGGCATGGAGGCAATCAGCTTGTGGCACTGCAGAGGTGTTATGGAAGCCCAGGTTGCTTTGAGAGCAGCCTTCAGCTCGTCTGCATTGTTGGGTCTGGTGTCTCTCATCTTCCTCTTGACAATACCCCATAGATTCTCTATGGGGGTAAGGTCAGGCGAGTTTGCTGGCCAATCAAGCACAGTGATACTGTGGTTATTAAACCAGGTATTGGTACTTTTGGCAGTGTGGATAGGTGCCAAGTCTTGCTGGAAAATAAAAATTCCATCTCCAAAAAGCTTGTCGGCAGAGGGAAGCATGAAGTGCTCTAAAATTTCCTGGTAGACGGCTGCACTGACTTCTGTCTTGATAAAACACAATGAACCTACACCAGCAGATGACATGGCTCCCCAAACCATCACTGATTGTGGAAATTTCACACTAGACCTCAAGTAGCTTGGATTGAGCGCCTCTCCACTCTTCCTCCAGACTCTGGGACCTTGATTTCCAAATGAAATGCAAAATTTACTTTCAACTGAGAACAACATCTTTGACCACTGAGCAACAGTCCAGTTCTTTTTCTCCTTGGCCCAGTTAGGAGGCTTCTAGCGTTGTCTATTGGTCATGAGTGGCTTGACACATGGTATGCGACACTTGTAGCCCATGTCCTGGATATGTCTGTGTGTGGTGGCTCTTGAAGCACTGATTCCAGCAGCAGTCCACTCCTTGTGAATCTCCCCCCCCCCAAAAAAAAGGCCTTTTCTTAACAATCCTATCAAGGCTGCGCTTCTCCCTGTTGCTTGTGCACCTTTTTCTACCACCCTTTTTCCTTCCACTCAACTTTCCATTAATATGCTTTGATACAGCACTCTGTGAACAGCCAACTTCTTTAGCAATGACCTTTTGTGGCTTACCCTCCTTGTGGAGTGTGTCAGTGACAGCCTTCTGGACATCTGTCAAGTCAGCAGTCTTCCCCATGATTGTGAACCAGACTAAGGGACCTTTTTAAAGGCTTAGGAAGCCTTTGCAGGTGTTTTGGGTTAATTATTCTAATTTTCTGAGATAATGAATTTTGGGTTTTCCTTGGCCATCAACATTAACATAAATAAACACTTGAAAAAGTTCACTCTGTTTGTAATGACTCTATATAATATATGTGTTTCACTTTTTGAACTGAATTACTGAAAAAAAACAACTTTTTGATGATATTCAAATTTATTGAGATGCACTTGTACGTCTGGGATGTGTCTGGAATCTTCTGTAGGGCAGCGCTCTTAGTTATATTGGTGAAAAACAGGTGAAAGACTCCCTTTAAACGTTTATTTTTTTATTTTTTATAAACCACTTTTTTTTTACTTTTTATTTTTGTCCCAGCACAGGGACTTCAACATTTCATAGAAACATAGAAGATTGACGGCAGAAAAAGACCATGTGGTCCATCTAGTCTGCCCTAGTCTGCCCTTTTATTATCCTTTTTTTTAAATCTTAGGATAGTAACATATCTTAGGATAGTAAGATCTGATCCTTATGTTGTACAATAAATGCTGTAATGTACTATGTTGAAACTCTCTTTGTAGTTTACTACGTTGAAACTCTTTGCGAATCTTGGGCCTGCCATGGAAGCCATCTGTCCCCTGTCACCACAGCTCAGGGGACTGATTAAGAGGCAGAGGGAGCCCCCTCCCTCTGTGATCCTTTTATATGCCACAGTCAGTGTTGATTGCGGCATTTAAGGGGTTAATCTGCCAGCATCAACGTTTACAGCTTAGCTGCTGGATACAGCAGGAGCCTGGCTGACAGACACAGCCTACACTGATCGGGCGCACACAGCTCCACTTCCTGCCCAATCATCATGACGTACTAGGATGTCAATTTGCAGGAAGTCACTTCCCGTTGCAACATATTTGTCCATAATATGTTGCCAAGGGGTTA
Source organism: Rhinella marina (assembly GCA_900303285.1). Classification (NCBI taxonomy): domain Eukaryota; kingdom Metazoa; phylum Chordata; class Amphibia; order Anura; family Bufonidae; genus Rhinella; species Rhinella marina. The sequence goes on along the minus strand of ONZH01025482.1, from coordinate 41,589 downwards.
AATCTGTTTTTTTTTGTTGGTTGAATCCACCGAGAATGGTGTATTAGGCCAACAGTTTAATGTGTATGGGCAGCTCCAAACTGTCCCCTGCCAGATAATGTTGGGCGAGAGAAGAGAATGGTGAAATTAATATTTTCGCTTGTTCCTTTTGTTATCCCAGGAGATAAGTCAATGCTAGAAGTGTCTGTCAGTGGCGTTCTCCTCTCCACCCATTAAATACACATATACGTTCAGTTGAGCACAATATGTTTGTGTATGGGGTAGTTGGGAGGGAGTAAGCAGAGAGAGCTGGTCATTTGGTCAACAGCTACCAGATACCAGATTTCGCCTTTCATTCTTCAACTAAACTATCCCCCAAACTATTTATTGCCCATTGCCCAATGATGCAGAACTGTAACCTATTGTCAGTATTAAGGGGTGGGTGCTGTAGAGGTCACTGTTAAGGGGGCGAGCCCCTGGGGAGGTCACTGTCAAGGGGGTGAGGTGCTGTGGAACTCACTGTTAAAGGGGCAGGCTTTTGTGAAGGTCAAAGTTAAGGGGGTGGGCTGCTGTGGAGGTCCCATTTTAAGGATATAGGGCACTTTGGGGGGGGTCAGCATTAAGGGGTGAGGGGCTGTGGAGGTCACTGTTCATATCTGTTAACAACACACACAAACATTAAATGAAATAGATTAAATATACCCGGGCGAAGACAGGTCCTTCAGCTAGTCTAATATATAAAGCTGAGTGTATGTACAGTACAGACCAAAAGTTTGGACACACCTTCTCATTCAAAGAGTTTTCTGTATTTTCATGACTATGAAAATTGTAGATTCACACCGAAGGCATCAAAACTATGAATTAACACATGTGGAATTATATACGTAACAAAAATTGTGAAACAACTGAAAATATGTCTTATATTCTAGGTTCTTCAAAGTAGCCACCTTTTGCTTTGATTACTGCTTTGCACACTCTTGGCATTCTCTTGATGAGCTTCAAGAGGTAGTCACCTGAAATGGTTTTCACTTCACAGGTATTCCCTGTCAGGTTTAATAAGTGGGATTTCTTGCCTTATAAATGGGGTTGGGACCATGAGTTGTGTTGGGCAGAAGTCAGGTGGATACACAGCTGATAGTCCTACTGAATAGACTGTTAGAATTTGTATTATGGCAAGAAAAAAGCAGCTAAGTCAAGAAAAACAAGTGGCCATCATTACTTTAAGAAATGAAGGTCAGTCAGTCCGAAAAATTGGGAAAACTTTGAAAGTGTCCCCAAGTGCAGTCGCAAAAACCATCAAGCGCTACAAAGAAACTGGCTCACATGAGGACCGCCCCAGGAAAGGAAGACCAAGAGTCACCTCTGCTGCGGAGGATAAATTCATCCGAGTCAACAGCCTCAGAAATTGCAGGTTAACAGCAGCTCAGATTAGAGACCAGGTCAATGCCACACAGAGTTCTAGCAGCAGACACATCTCTACAACAACTGTTAAGAAGAGACTGTGTACAGCAGGCCTTCATGGTAAAATAGCTGCTAGGAAACCACTGCTAAGGACAGGCAACAAGTAGAGATGAGCGAAGCGATTCGTTGATTCGTATCGAATCTTGGGATTTTTTAGCTGCGAAGCGAATCCGAATATTAGGTGATTCACTTTGCTTTTGTACGCATCGCTATGTAGTTTGTCCGCTAAATTATACGCTATTCTACGTATAATTTAGTTACTCTATACGCTGTTGCGCAGACTCCTCCCTGTTAGTTACTCTACACGCTGTTGCGTATGAATTCTATTCAGCGATGCAGACTCCTCCCTGGTAGTTCCGCCCACTTCTCCTGCGTGCGAGGAAGACGTGGCAAGTCAGCAGAGTAAGATGGCGGCGAGACAGCGAGGTCCTGACTGGGGAAGCATGTTGTGGGCAGACGACCCCTATGAGGAGAAGGAACCGGAGGAGATCTATCTCTCACAGCTCAACAGGAAGTCGGATGAGGTGCCTGCTGAGGTGGTGACTCCACTGGCTGACAAGGTGGAGGCGGCAGGAGTTCCCGCTCCGCCGCGCAAGGACTACTCCTTATGCCAGAATTTGATGGTCCCTTAGGCTGTCACCCGGAACGCCCAGACCCTCTGGGAATATAAAAAGCTGGTGGAGGAGTGGGTGGTGCAAGTTTTGGAGCACCCACGGTCCGGTGACCCTAAGCTGGAGCGCCGAAGGGGAACCGTTATTTGGTTCAACGTGGAGCGGGGAGTTGGTTTCATCGGCAATGAGGAGACGGCGGAGGAATTATATGTTAACCGCCGTTCGGTTAAGCGGCTGTATATTCCGCCCATATGCCACAATCTCCACGCAGGGGATTACGTGGAGTATACCCCCATGAAGAGCCTCCAAGGCCCCTTTGCTACTGGGGTGAAAGTCTTAAAGCGACCACCTACTCCTGCAGCACCCCCGGATGACTGGAGTGAAGAGGCCCAGGCCGCAGAAGAGGCTTGTGACCTTGAGACCTTGAGATTTGAATAGAAATCCCAAGGTCAGGATCAGCCAGAACCCCTGATTCCAGATTTGCCGCCACCGCCACAGATACCACCGATCCTTCATGTGGGACAGATGACCACGAACACTTTCATGTACCATCCAACTGTGGTACAGTACCACTACCAACTACCATGCCCATGGCAGTTGCAGGCCACACAGTCCGCCGCTCGTGGAAGACAGTTACCATTACTGTTACAGCTGGAGATTCTGTCACCTGGTATGCCGGCAGGAGGATCTGGCCACTACAGAGTGATGGGCAGGGCCAAAGTTACCAATGCCTTTGCCAGTGTGACATCCCAGTCACCAAGAAGACCATCCTTGAGAGGTCGGTGGGGGTCTGCTGCCGCAGCCAGGGCCGCTTTCATGATGAGGCAGGAGCGCCCTCTCATGTCCTTTAGCTCCAGCAGCAGTGAGGAGGACCTGCTGGCCTTTAAGTAATTCCTGCAGTTTTTATGGGAGCCACAATATGGACTTATCCTGAAGGGTGGGCACTAGTTGGCCCTTGTTTTTAGTTTTGTTGCCCTTGTTGTCCTCACCCAGATGGCCATGGATTGTTAGGACTCCCCCCATCAAAAAAAAGTTTTTTTATCCAAGTTGCACATACGTGCGCCTCATCCCTTTTTCCCCCCTTTTCAGGTTATTTGGGGAGCCCCTCGAAAGAGGGTATTTTAAGAACCTTTGATGCTATTTTTTTACCCATTTGGATTACAATTTTGCCTATGTGGATTACAAATTGCGACTGAGTTTGGGACTCTGCTCCAGTTCTATGACAAGCGTCAGAAGAAAAGAGACTTAAACATGTCCATGAGCATACTAGGTAGGTGATATTTAAAATGTTTATATTATACTTATAATAATGTATTTGCACTATTTACCATATATGTGTCTCGAATATTTGCTCTGCCTCTGAGGAGTGCACGCCGTGGCCTCTCCTGGTACGTGCCTGCGTATTACGTAATCGCTTAGACAATAGTACGCTGAGATTCGTAAGCTATTTGTACGCTCATGCGTACATCTTCTAAGAAGTTGCGTACATTTTGTAAATGAACGAACGTTATTAGTGAGCGAACGTCCGCTAATAGCACATAATAACGTATATTTTGTACGCAAATACAACGAATCTATTAGTCGAATACACAAATTTTAGTAAAAGTTCGGCGAATGTTCGGCGAATAATTTTTTTAATGATTCGCTCATCTCTAGCAACAAGCAGAAGAGACTTGTTTGGGCTAAAGAACACAAGGAATGGACATTAGACCAGTGGAAATCTGTGCTTTGGTCTGATGAGTCCAAATTTGAGATCTTTGGTTCCAACCACCGTATCTTTGTGCGACGCAGAAAAGGTGAATGGATGGACTCTACATGCCTGGTTCCCACCGTGAAGCATGGAGGAGGAGGTGTGATGGTGTGGGGGTGCTTTGCTGGTGACACTGTTGGGGATTTATTCAAAATTGTAGGCATACTGAACCAGCATGGCTACCACAGCATCTTGCAGCGGCATGCTATTCCATCCGGTTTGCGTTTAGTTGGACCATCATTTATTTATCAACAGGACAATGACCCCAAACACACCTCCAGGCTGTGTAAAGGGCTATTTGACCAAGAAGGAGAGTGATGGGGTGCTACGCCAGATGACCTGGCCTCCACAGTCACCAGACCTAAACCCAATCGAGACGGTTTGGGGTGAGCTGGACCGCAGAGTGAAGGCAAAAGGGCCAACAAGTGCTAAGCATCTCTGGGAACTCCTTCAAGACTGTTGGAATACCATTTCAGGTGACCACCTCTTGAAGCTCATCAAGAGAATGCCAAGAGTGTGCAAAGCAGTAATCAAAGCAAAAGGTGGCTACTTTGAAGAACCTAGAATATAAGACATATTTTCAGTTGTTTCACACTTTTTTGTTAAGTATATAATTCCACATGTGTTAATTCATAGTTTTGATGCCTTCAGTGTGAATCTACAATTTTCATAGTCATGAAAATACAGAAAACCCTTTGAATGAGAAGGTGTGTCTAAGCTTTTGGTCTGTACAGTATGTGTGTATGTATGTATTTATGTGTATATGTCCGCTAAAAGAATCACAAAATTTGGCACACAGGTACATCAGGTATCCGGGAAGGTTTTATACCTGGTCTCAGCTCTCCAGGACGAACCACTCCTGAGATATTCCCAAAAACTGCATTAGCCAATAGAAGCCTGATCACATGACCCTTATCAGCCAATAGAAGCTCGCAGGCCGTTAGTCTCCACACACACACACAGGTTCACACCAGGTTTCCATATTCAACCCAGGTATTTTTCCTCACTGCTGTAGGAAAAAGCTTATGTTTTAGACTAAGTCATTATGAATCATTACCTAATATAACGTAAATTTCACATATTTACTGTTCAATATGAATAAAAGATGTTTGCTTCCACTGCTTAACCACTGTTTCCTCATAAATTACCATGGCATCGACCTTTAATTCAGGCCACCCTCAAAAGAAGGACTTAAAAGCCTGCCCCCAGGTCAGCTAAGCCACGCCCTCGAGATGGTCAGGTCACGCCCCCTCCCACTTTTTTGAAAAAATGAAGGTAAAAATCAACTTCTGTCAGCTGCAGGAGTGGGGGGTGGGGGTGACTTTCTACCTGCAGCTCATGCTCAGACTGCACAGTGCAGCTGTCTGAGAGTGAGCTGTTCAAAAGGATAACCCTGTGTTCATTCAGGCCCTGCTCCAGACGGAGGACAGGGAGTCTGAAAGCTGGACTGTCCAGCCTAAAACTGGACCTCTGGCCACCCTAGAGGCAGGCTTCTGTCAGAGTGGCCAGACGTCCGGTTTTAAGCCGGACAGTCCGGTTTTCTGGCTCCCTGTCTTCCGTCTGGCGCAGTGCCTGGACGGACACAGGGATGTCCACCCTTTCAGTAGCTTACGCTCAGACAGCAGTGTTGTGTTAAGAGTGAGCTGCAGCAACTGACTGAGGCTTCTTTCACCCCCAGTCAGTCACTAGAGCCTGTAGACATGGCTCCCTGTGGCTGACTGAGGGGGAGAGAAGCACTGGGCTGTCCCTAGCTCACCCTCAGGTCAGGATCTACTTCTTCTCCTCCGTGTCTTTATGTTTAGGGGTGTGGCTTCACTGGGACTGGGGTGTGACTTCATGTTTGGGGGCGTGGCCTGTGAGGTCCAGATTTCTGGGGTGAAGCCAGTGGCCACCCTAGCTGCTGTGGTGGTCACAGTTAAAGGGGAGGGCGCTATGGATGTTACTTTTAAGTGGGCAGGCTGCTGTGGAGGTCATTGTTAAAGGGGCGGGCACTGTGGAGGTCACTGTAAAGGGAGGAGGGTACTGTGGAGGCCACTATTAAAGGGGCAGCGGGTTACTGTGAGGTCACTGTTAAGGGAGCGGGGTACTGTGATAGTCCCTGTTAAAGGGGCAGTCGCTGTGGAAGTCTCTGTCAAGGGGGCCAGGAATGGTGGTCAGTTAAGGGGACTGTAACGTATGGTCAGTGTTAAGGGGTGGGTGATGTAGAGGTCACTGTTAAGGGACGGGCACCTGTGGAGGTCACTGTCAAGGGGGGAGGTGCTGTGGAACTCTCTGTTAAAGGGGCAGGCTGCTGTGAAGGTCAAAGTTAAGGGGGTGGGCTTCTGTGGAGGTCCCATTTTAAGGAGAAGGGCACTGTGGGGGGTCAGTGTTAAGGGGTGGGGCTGTGGAGGTCACTGTTAAGGAGACGGGGTGCTGTAGAGGTCACTCTCGATATCTTTTAATGACACACACAGAAACATAAAATGAAATAGATGAAATATACCAGGGCGAAGCCGGGTCCTTCAGCTAGTATGCTAATATAACTGTAACTGCTGAGGCACCAACCAATGACAGCACAGATTTCATTTTTTCCCATAGCAACCAATGACAGCACAGCTTTCATTTTACTACAACACTTCTTACATTACTGTAGTAGACCAACCTCTCCAGATGTTGCAAAACTACCCATCATGCCTCAACAGCCTGCAACTATCAAGGTGTGATGGGAGTTGTAGTCTTGAAACACCTGGAGAGCTGCAGGTTGGGGTACCTTATTGTAAGAAGAGCTGTAGTAAAATGAAAGCTGTGCTGTCATTGGTTGCTATGGGCAACAGACAGTTTGTCTTTTAGACAGCACATGTAGGGAGATTACCACTATCAATCAAAAAGGAACTTGGGGGAGATTTATCAAAACTGGTGTAAAGTAGAACTGGCTTAGTTACCCATAGCAACCAATCAGATACCACCTTTCATTTTTCAGAGCTTCTTTGGACAATGAAAGATGGGGTCTGATTGGTCATTATGGGTAGTGATGAGTGAAGTTATAAAAAATCTGATTCAGCTGCCTCGGCAAATTTCATAAAGAATGATCATTACTTTAAATGTAACGGGCGCAATGATGGGGAAAGGTGATTGCGCTGCCCCCATCTTTGAATTCCTCTGATGCCACGTTCATCGCTGTTCGTGGCATCTGATGCTACAATTGAGGCCTTTCAGGGCTTAATCACTTTTTAAAAAAACATACCTCATCCATTTGCTCACAGAGAGGCCCTTGAGGCCATCTTGATTGAAGACATCACCCTGCGCGGTATCTTCAATCATGATGGCCACAAAGGGCTCTCAGGGAGCAAATGAGGTATGTTTTTTTTTTATCGCCATTTAGGGAAAAATAGATTAGTTACCATGAAGCACAAGGAAATTTGGCTTCATGGCAAATAAAATTTTTCCTGAAATTCGGATCGAAGTCAGTTTAGCTTTCATTCACTAAACACTAACTATGGGCAACTAAGCCAGTTTTCCTTTACACCAATTTGGTTGAGATTCATAAAAGGGGTTGTCACATGAAAAATACCAAACCAGCACCTGAATCAGAATACTTTTGTATTTGCATATAATTAAAAAAGTACTATAGAGTGATTCAATGAAATCTATCTGTATAGCGCCATCTGCTGTTTGCTCTTCTAATTTCTTTGTCCTACTCACTGAGATGGAAGCACATGCACAGTTCCATCCTTCAACTGCCACCAGCTTCAGAAGACAGGTCACACTCTCTGAGAAAGGACATACCCTCTGATCTGCCAGCTTCAAATTAATCTAGCAGAACAACTGGAGCAATGAATGGTGAGATCTCTGGATCCATGTAAGGTACAGGGCTGGTTCTACATTTGTTAGAATGAGATTGCCATGTACTATATGATGTCATAGGATAATCCCTTTAAGGCAAACAAAAAACTAGATAGACATAGATTTGTGTGCAAAATTAGAATAAAAATGCTTTTCAATATGAAAATAGCCATAGGAGAGCAAAATGCACTTACTAATTCTAGTCTACTCTCAAATTAAAAGTAAACTTTTAGGTTTAAACTAAGGACCAACAAATATGATTTTAATCATGCAATTATGGAACTCACCACAAGGTGGAGATAACAGCTCAAATAAAAAAAAAAGCTCCAAAGAACTTGCAGTCTAAATCAGATTTGAAAAAAAAAGTTTGAAAAAAGACATGAAATCAAAGTCTGACAAATTCTGACTCATGAATATCTTTCAGATACTCAGTGCTACACCATATGTTAGCTAAGAAATTAGAATATGACAAAAAGTGAATGAGAGATATATACACAGATATGAGATATATGATAGATTTAATGTAACATAGTAACATAGTAACATAGTTTATATGGAAAAACAACCTTGCACATACACATTGATATATCTACCCCATTGCACTCATTTGGGTGACAGATCAGTGGATTGGATAAGTAGAAGAGCTGAAGTAGCTGTAGCAACTTAATTAAAAAGTCTCCCATAAAACACAAAATATATAATATGAAGTCTGAAATTGTATGCATCTTGTTATTTTTGTCATATTATAGTTCTGGGGAGATGTCCTGCAAGTGGTCTCTGGGGAATTATACAGCTACAGTTAATACATTCATTCCAATTAACACAAGACAACACAACAGGATCCCAGTGTTTTACTACTAGAATGTAGCTAATGGTTTTCCCTCTGCAACTTATTTGCAATAAGCAGTGACCAAGCTTTAATTGTTCCTCCTGAGAAGATGAAGGGACTGCCATTATCCAACATCAAGGGACCTTCAGAAGAGTCTCTAGTGTCTGAAATTTCCTTTGTGAGCTATATTCTAATAAAAAGCCATAGTATATGCAGGACTATTTTAAGTGATAATAGCTGCGGTAATTATAATTTGCACTGAATTTGGGAACAGTAGAAGCATCAAATCATACTGGTAACTATGTACAGAACTATATATATACCTACAAATACGAACAATCCTGAACAATAACAAACTTAATTAATATATGTAGAATTAAATAACATCACACACCAAATAAAATAAAAAGGTTTAAAATTGTTCTACTCCCATCTCACCGAAGACTACTTAGAATCCCATAGGAACCATATATCCAAATGGGAAAGAGACTTAAATATAAAAATCCCCACAAATAAATGGCGGAAGTCATACGCCTCCGCACTCAAAAGCTCATTGTGTGCTGACCACTATGAAAGTTACGCTAAACTAATTTTTCGTTGGTACTTAACACCTTACAGGTTGGCAAAAATATACAACGATGCATCAAACAAATGTTGGAGAAGATGTGATGGTATAGGGACATTATTACATGTCTTTTAGGAGTGTCCTAAAATATCCCAGTTTTGGCTAGATGTGAAAACGCAAATTCTCAATCCCATTCAATCCAGAATCCTATTTATTGAGATTAGATATAAACCTACTTAAAGGGGTTATCCCACGAATAATGTAAAAAATGAAAATCAGACATCATCTAGTACATGACAACCTCTTTTTAACAAAGCTAGAACCAGCCCTGTACCTCACATGGATTCAGAGATCTCCACATTCATTGCTCTGCTAGATTTATATCAGGTTGGCAGCTCAAGGGGAGTGTCTTTTCTGCTGTAGCTCAGGAGGCATGTCTCAGCTCTCCGTATCACAGCTCAGGAGGCGTGTCTCAGCTCTCCCTATCTCAGCTCAGGAGGCGTGTCTCAGCTCTCCCTATCACAGCTCAGGAGGCAGTTAAAAGTTGAAACTGAGCATGTGCGGCCTGCTCAGTGAATAGGTCAAAGAAATAAGAAATTAAGTGGTCCTATACAGATACATTTTATTGAATAACTCAGTATTTATACAAAATTTTTAATGACATGCAATTACAAAAGTATTCAGATCCAGGTGCTGGTTTGAAAACTGTAGAATATTTTTCGTGGGACAACCCCTTTAATATAAAACATAGAACTATTTGTCATCATATTCTAACCTCAGCTATACAAGCTATCGCCGCCAAGTGGAAGTCTGACTCATCTCCAGACATACCCACGATCACCAGAAAGATTAACATAAATTATAGATATGAACATATGGCGGCGAGAAGCAATCAACGCCTACACAAATTCATGAACCAGTGGGATACTTGGACATCCTCTAAATTCATGACAACCTAACTTGCTTAAAGGGAGTCTGTCACCTCATTTTCACCTATATAACTAACAGCACTGCCCCACAGAAGATTGTATACACATCTCAGACATACCTATGTGCACTGTGTGTCTGTATTACATGTCAAGAAAAAGCACTTTTATTCTGCAGGAAAACAGCTCCCGAGTGCCCAGCTGAAAGTGAAACTAAAAACAGCTTTCTCTCCTGACTCGATTTCTAACAGCTATATCTTCTGATATACTGGATATAATGCTGTGATTTTGGTATCATTTTAAAGCTTGGAATGTCAGCTTTCAAAGAAGGTCATTGTTCTATCTGCTACTATTCCCAAGATATGAGCAGCTAAAGCTGCCCTCCCCCCTCCAGTCTGGTTTGCAGCAGCAGCAGAGCCAGGCACTTGGGAGCTGTTTTCCTGCAGAATAAAAGTGCTTTTTCTGAACGAGGAATACAGACACACAGTGCACACAGGTATGTCTGAGATGTGTATGCAATCGTCTGTGGGGCACTGCTGTTAGCTATATAGGTGAAAATGAGGTGACAGACTCCCTTTAACAAAACAAGAAGACATTATTTTAGGAAACTAAAGTAAGACGAGGGACATAGCTATCTAACATGTAAGTCAAAAGTTTGGATTTGAACTTAGACTGGACTTCAGTTAATTTATTTTATTTATTTACTTTCTGTTCTACAAACCTTACAATTTTGGTTGTAAATTCACCCCTTTCACAATGTTAAGGAAAGTTAGTCTATATACAACCCAATAACTGTTCCCTTCATGACTAATGTTATTGACAGATATACGAATATATACATGATATAGATAATCGAATTTGTGGATAAGTCGTGTTCTGCACAAGCTTCAAATATCACTATTGCAGCTACAACTATGTAGGAAACTATATGTACACAACATCATCAGTGTAAAATCTGTCAATATCTCTATGTAATGTTATCATATTTTTGTATGTTAATATAAATCTACGAAACTTTCAATAAAAAATATTGAACAAGAAATGAGGCCTTATCCTAGCAATAGGGCTAACTACTTACCTACCCTAGGATTCTCTTTAATAAGGGCTTTCTGCGACCTTTCTGAATAGCCAGAATTGTACCTGTTGGGTACTACTAAGGTGATGTCACCTCTAAATGTTCAGATGACAAAATCCTGTGACTGCATTTTCCATTGGCTTCAGTGCTGTACACACATGTAAACTTATATGTTAATAGTGAAGTAAGCACACGTGCAGGAAGGATGACAGCAATATACTGAGACTATAGTTCATCAAAAGTGGTAGCATTTTAGGCAAACACTAAGATAGCAAATGATATCCTCGACACTTTTTATAGTGATATATGTTTAAGAGCTAAAAGTGAGATAAGACCTGGACTATGGCTCATTTACTATGTGCAAGATTTGCAAAAAGTCATAAACCACACCAGGCAACCCCTTGTTCTATTTTTACACCTAAAAGTTTAAACCACATTGCACTCTTACCACATATATTATTAAGGTGCATCATTTCATAAATTTGGTGCAGACACACAAAGCAAAGCCAAAGCAAAACAACCTTAAATGATCAATGACCCTCTATGTGTTGAATTAACAGTTATTGTTTTATGCTGTCTTAAAGAGGTTTTCTGGGAATTTGATATTGATGACCTAACCTCAGGATGGGTCATCAAGATCAGATCGACATGGGGTCCAACTCCCAGGGCTCCCGCCAATCAACTGTTGTAAGAGGTCGCAGTGCTCCATGAGTGCTTAACTCTCTTCCTCCTGTGACATCACTGTACCTTGGTCATGTGGCCTAGGGACAGACCAAGTGAATGGGACTGAGCTGCGATACCAAGCACAGCCACTATACATTATATGGCTCTGTGCTGGGTAAACTGCAGCAATCACCCGAGCTTCAAAAAGCTGATCAGTCGAGGGGCCAGTCTGATATTTATTATCAATCCTGAGGATAGGTCAATAGTAGGAATGAGTGAAGCGAGTGAAGATCAGTCTACGTACAGCATTAAAATGTATGGCCTCCGATGAAGCGAAGTGAGTTATTCCCAAAGTCTCGCAAGACTGGTACCTTGGAACTGAAGCTGGGTTTGGATCCAAGGTTTTTGTTTAAAAATACCAAAGATATTCATTGAAGTCACTCAAGACTTCAGGAATAACTTACTTCACCTCGTCGGAGGCCATACATTTTAATGCTGTATGGAGGCCTCCAGATCTCCATAAAGCATTAAGCCAAAGTTTTGAGCGAAGCAACTTTAGATCTAGAATCCGAAGCTCTTTACCTTATCCCTAGTCACCAGTATCACATTCCTGGATAACCCCTTTAATTTCAGCTACAGCATGTCTAATGACAGACACACATTTCTGGTAGTAAGCTTTCATTATTAAGCAAATACATTTATAGGCACCATAAACATCTAACCAGTCTTGACAGCTGATTTAGTAAGTTATTCAAATAAACATTATGACTACTTAGAGATCTGCAAACAGTCTTGTCTTAATCCATATTTGGCAGTTATACTATTATGTCATTTCAATAGAGTAGTTTTTGCACATATGGACATTATAATACATTCTAAAGCCAGGTTTATTAAAATGTGAAACTATTTTCTTTTCCATGGAACAGTAAATGAAGCCTGAGCTGGAATTGATGTCAGTAGGATACATGTTACTGATGGTATGAGGGGGAGTAGTTTGTAAAGGTTGCTACTTCTCTTTCCTGCTTAGAAGAGAAAATATGGCAATAAAGAATAATGTGAAAGAAAAAACTTGTAAATTGGGTTCTTGCATTTTTTCTGCCGGATGTTTGACAAATATGTGGTGATATAATAAAAGGGAATGTGCAGAATATGTGCTATGCAAAGCAGACTACAGAATGAATATGAAAGACTCTCAGAATGCTGTGATACAAAAACTAATATATATTTTTTAAACCTTTTATATGTGTATAAGTAATAGACATAAAAACTATAGAAATTTGGTATTGTCATTATTTTATTTAAAAAAAACAACAAATGACGGCATACAGTGGTAATACACTACCAGTTAAAGGGGTTGTCTCGCTTCAGCAAATTACATTTATCATGTAGAGGAAGTTAATACAATGCACTTACTAATGTATTGTGATTGTCCATATTGCCTCCTTTGTTGGCTGGATTCATTTTTCCATCACATTATACACTGCTCGCTTCCATGGTTATGACCACCCTGCAATCCATCACAGGTGGTCGTGCTTACACATTATAGGAGCATGCTTAAGCATGCTTGATTACAATGTGGTCATAACCATGGAAACGAGCAGTGTATAATGTGATGTAAAAATGAATCCAGCCAGCAAAGGAAGCAATATGGATAATCACAATACATTAGTAAGTGCCTTGTATTAACTTCCTCTACAAGGCACAATATGGATAATCACAATACTCTTTTAATGCATTACAATACACATGTATTTTAAAGCATTGTAGAGGTGATCAGGCCCCCAAAAGTTAATGCCCCACAGTGGGATAAAAATAAAAAGTAAAAAAAAAAAGTTTAAAAAAGGTGTTTTTTAAAAGTAAAAAAAAAAAATAAAGTTTCAAGTAAATGCCCTTTTCTCCTTATCAAGCCAGATACAATAAAAACAAAATATAAAATGACCTGTAATGACCGGCTCTATAAAAATATCACATGATCTACCCTGTCAGATGATTGCTGTAAAAAGTAAATAAATAAAAACCAATCCAAAATAGACAATTTTTGATCACTTTGCCTTACAAAAAGTACAATGAACCCCACAATAGTACAATTGTGTAAGATTGCAAACAATAATAAAAAATAGACATATTAGGTATTGCAGCATCTGTACTGACCAGCTCTATAAAAATATCTAATGGTCTACCCCTTCAGGTGAATGCTGTAAAATATTTTTTTTAAAGTGTCAATTGTCACTGCCTTACAAAATGCAAAATAGCAAGTGATCAAAATGTACTATGTACCCCAAAATGGTACCAATCAGAAACTCAACTCATCGCCCCAAAAAATGAGCCCCCACAGAAATATGGCTCTCAGAAAATGGTGACACATGTTTTTTCTGCTGGTCAGTATCTCTCTAATCGTACTGACCAGCATTGTCATTTTTCCCATGCGGTGTTCGCTGCAATAACAAATCCCAAAAAGCAATGGCAGAGTTGCTGCTTTTTCTTTATCCTGCATCCCAAAAAGCTAAATAAAAAGCGATCAAAAAGTTCAGAGGTGAACTTAAAGTGGCCCTGGAAAAAAAATGGTAAAACTGGCACATTATACCACCCCAACAGAGCCAAATACCACATTCCATCACAAAATACCGCCAGCAGCGCAAAATACCTCCTCAAAAACGTCCACTGTCTGGCCATGAGCAGGGCTCAGGCGGCCTCCTGGGCATTGGCCCACCAGGAAATTTCCCTGTAAAGTCTATGGCAAATCCGCCCCTGAAAAAGTTATATGTAGCCCAAAATAGAACCAATGATAAAGCTCTGTTAAGAGAAAATAAAATGTATGATTGTCAGAAAATGGCTGTACTTGTGTCCAGAGGCTGGTCAATAACATGGTGCCTGTAAATCATTCCACCAAAATCTGCTCTCCAAAAACCAGATAGCACTCCTTCTCTTCTGATTCCTGCTGTGTGCCCAAACAGCAGTTTACGACTACCTATGGGAAGATGCTTAACAAAATTTGTGGTGCTTTTTCCCCTATTACCCCTTTTGAAAATGAAAACTGGGAAGCTTATACAACATTTTACTGGAAGAAATGAAAATGTTCATTTTCACAGACAAGTTTTTCTAAATTCTATTAAAAGCTTGTGGGTTCAAAGTGGTCAGTACATCCCGCAATAAAGTCCTTGAGGGGTGTAGTTTCCAAAATGGAGTCACTTTTTGAGGGATTCTACTGAGGGGATACCTTAGTGTGCCTATAAATGTAACATGATGCCCAAAAACCATTCCAGTAAAATCTGCTCTCCTTTCCTTCTCAGCCCTGCCGTGTGCCCATACAGCAGTTTATAACCACATAGCAGACCAAGAATCAAGGTAATAAATATTGAGGGTTTTTTTTGGCTGTTCCTGTTGCTTTACAGGAAGAATTACATTAAAATGTAAAATCTGCAAAAAAAAGTGAAATTTTGAAATTTCACCTCCATTTTCCTTTAATTTTTGTGATACATATAAAGGGTTAACAACTAGTGTTGATCAAGCAACGTAGTGCTCGGGTGCTCGGGTAGAACACCAGGTGCTGCTCGAGTGCAGAGCACCCGAGCACAATGGAAGTCAATGGGAGAACCAGAGCACTAAACCAGGCACCCCCTGCTCTGTAGAGGAGATGGTGTCTGGTTCATGGGGAAAGGTGAGAAAATGATGGAAACACTACTGAAATGGTTTGGAACAGCATGGGGAGGATGTCTGGATGCATCTTGGACTCCAAAGTCGCTGCTGTGAACGATGTTGTCCGAGTATTACGCCACTTTTACAGAATGGCAACAATACGCCCAAAACCGAAGATAAAATTGATTTTAGAGGAAAAATTGTTAGGAAACATATATTTACTTGTATATAAAGTGAAAGTGCTGACAAAAATTACAAGGAAGAAGCACTCCGATACAATCGGTATAGCACATAAAGGTGGGCCTCATTCACATTGTGGTACAATTGTTCATGTTGTGGGACTCCTACACTCATAAAGCCTATGCACCAAGTGAAAGGGCTGCCAAAAATTACAAGGAACAGGCACCCCAATACACCCTTTATTACACATAAAAGAGGGCATCAGACACACCCTTGAAAAATTATGATTGATGGCCTGCTGCTGACCGTCTAAAACATTAGGGGTAAGGGCCTGCTGCTGAGCTGACCGTCTAAAACATTAGGGGCGAGTGCCTGCTGCTGATCTGACCGTCACAGGCACTCGCTCATAATGTTTTACACAGTCAGCTTAGCAGCAGGCCCTCACCTCTAATGTTTTACACGGTCAGATCAGCAGCAGGCACTCGCCCCTAATGTTTTAGATGGTCAGATCAGCAGCAGGCACTCGCCCCTAATGTTTTAGACGGTCAGATCAGCAGCAGGCACTCGCCCCTAATGTTTTAGAGGGTCAGCTCAGCAGCAAGACCTCACCCCTAATGTTTTACACGGTCATATCAGCAGCAGACCCTCACCCCTAATGTTTTTGAGTGTCAACAGCACTCAAGGTCAGGAGGAGCACCAGAGTGAGGAGGTGGAAGAGGAGGTGGTGGATGATGAAATCACTGACCCAACCTGGGAAGGTGGCAAGCCGAGCGAGGACAGCAATACAGAGCGGGAGGGATCCGCAGGAGCGCAACTGGCTGGAAGAGGCAGTGGGGTGGCAAAAGGGAGAAGGCAGGCCACACCAAACAGGCCCACAATTGTTTCTCGGAGCACCCCCTTGCGGCAATCACCCTTGCCAAGGGGTAGGTGTTCCGCAGTCTGGCGCTTTTTTGAGGAAAGTGCGAATGATAAAACCTGTGCGGTACCAAAATGAGCAGGGGCATGAACACTAGCAACCTGACCACCACCAGCATGATCCGCCACATGGCAGCAAAGCACCCTAATAGGTGGGCCAAATGCCTGGGTCCACAATCGGTGTCTGCGGGTCACACCACTGCCTCCTCTTCCACTGTGTTACGTGCTAGCCAATCTCCTGTCCAAGACGCAGGCCCAGATGCCTCCCGCCCTGCACCTGGACCTTCGCAAGCACCATCAGCGAGCACATCCACTTCTGTGTCCCAGCGCAGTGTACAGATGTCCATACCCCAGGCCTTTGAACGAAAATGCAAATACCCAAACACCCACCCACAGGCGATAGCACAAAATGCGCAACTTACCAAATTGCTGGCCCTGGAAATGTTGCCGTTTAGGCTTGTGGACACTGAGGTTTTTCGTAGCCTGATGGCGGCGGCTGTCCCTCGTTACTCAATACCTAGCCGCCACTATTTTTCCCGGTGTTCCATCCCCGCCTTACACCAGCATGTGTCCCATAACATAACCAGTGCCCTGACCAACACAGTTACTGGGAAGGTTCACTTAACGACTGACACATGGACAAGTGCTTTTGGCCAGGGATGTTACATTTCCCTGACGGCACACTTGGGTGAACGTTGTGGAGGCTGGGAGTGAGTCGTACACTGAGATGGCACAGGTGCTACCGACGCCAAGGATTGCGGGCCCTAGTTCCATCAGGATTTCCGCCACCACCTACATTAGCCTCTGCAACCCCTCCTTCTCCTCACCTCCTCCTCCACTTCCACCTCCAATTCTCATCTTGCAGCACCAGTCAGCCATCAGTCAGTAGCTGGAAGCAGTGTAGCACTGCAGTGGGGAAGTGGGAACAGGCTGTGCTGAAACTTATTTGCTTAGGTGACAAACAGCACACCGTCACAGAGCTGTGGCAGGGTATAAGAAACCAGGCTGAGCTGTGGCTCTCGCCACTCAACCTACAACCAGGCATGGTTATGTCTGATAATGGCCGCAACTTGGTGGCAGCTTTGGAGCTTGGCAAGCTCACACACATACCATGCCTGGCCCACGTCTTCAACTTTGTGGTTCAGTGGTTTCTCAAAACCTACCCCAATTTGCCTGAGCTGCTGGTGAAGGTGCGCCGCCTGTGCCCATTTCCGAAAGTCACCTACAGCTTCCGCCGGTCTGGCAACGCTGCTGCAGCACTTGCACTTGCCAGCTCATTGACTGCTGTGCGACCTGAGCACGCCCTGGAACTCCACATGTTGGATAGGCTTTGTGAGCAGCAGAGGGCAGTAGTGAAATACCAGCTGCAACACGGTTGTCGTCTTTCCAGTCAGCTTCCGCTCTTCTCAAGCGACGAGTGGGCATGGAAGTCTGACCTCTGTGAGGTTTTACACAACTTTGATGAATCTACACACATGGTGAGCGGCGATAGCGCTATTATCAGCGTAACCATCCCATTTCTATGTCTACTGAAACTCTCACTGCTCACAATAAAGGCGGACGCTTTGCATGTGGAAGAGGTGGAAATGGGGGAAGACCCCACACAGGGTGATAGCCAGACCACCCTCGGTTCTTCTTCTCAGCGCCAATTGGAGGAGGAGGACGAGGAGGAGGAGCAGAAGACGTTTGCCCCCGCTACAGAGGGTAGTATCCATAGCAGGTTTACTCCATCTCTTCGGCGTTGACGGGCCGAAGAGGAGGAAGAGGATGAGGAGATTGAGAGTCATCCTCCTGGTGAGGAGAGCGAAGCCTTGTCTGTTGGGACTCTGGCACACATGGCTGACTTCATGCTATGCTGCCTTTCCCGTGACCCTTGCGTTATACGCATTTTAGCAACACCGATTACTGGTTGTTCACCCTTCTCAACTCCGGCTACAAAGAGAACTTTTCATCTCTTTTTCCTGTGGTGGAGAGGACTAGCAAAATGGTGCAATACCAGAAGGCCCTTGTGGAAAAATTGCTCCAAAAATTTCCAGCTGACAACGCTGGCGGCAGAGTACGTGGTTCCTTGGGCACCCAAGGAGGGGAGACGAGGGGAACACACAGCAGTTCCAACAGAGGCAGGGCGACACTCTCCAAGGCCTGGGACAATTTCATGACACCCCGCCAGCACCCTCACCCTGATGAGTGGCCTAGTGTCACAAGGAGGGAAAAGTTTTGGAAGATGGTGAAGGAGTACCTAGCTGACCGTATCAACATCCTCAGTGATCCCTCTGTCAGGTATTTAGGATACACAAACGTTATACAGCAGATGCAGCACAGGTAATGTCGCCTTGATTAGCGGCAGACATTACACTGGATGTCAGGTATTTAGGATACACAAACGTTATACCGCACACGCAGCACATGTAATGTTGCCTTGATTAGCGGCAGAAAAAAGTACACCGGATATCAGGTATTTAGGACACACAAACGTTATACAGCAGACGCAGCGCAGGTAATGTTGCCTTGATTAGCAGCAGAAAAAAATACACCGGATGTCAGGTATTTGGGATACACAAACGTTATACAGCACAAGCTGCGCAGGTGGTGTTAAGGTCAGGCAGACTTGCGCTATTTTTGCCCCCCCCCCAAAAAAATATTGCAGCCAGAAATTACAACAGTTTTTAAAAGGACTTTTGGATCTTTTAAACAGCAAAACTAGCCCTGCCTAGCCAACTTCTATCCCTACACTATCTGTCCCTCCTTGCAGCAGCTTTCCCTGACTCAGACTATGCCGGGTCACATGTCACCGGGTGCTATATAGCACTCGATGACGCGTTCCCGGCCAGCCAATCACTGTAATGCCAGTATCCAACATGGCTACGGCATTACAGTGAATGCCAGTACCTCCCCGCACGCTGATTGGCTGCGTAGCAGCCAAGAAACGTGCAGGGAGGGGACTCGAGCATGGCGCTCGAGCACACGTGGTGTTTGGCCGAACACCGCGTTGTGCCGAGCATAGCCATGCTCGACTGAATATAGTGTTCGGCTGAGCATGCTGAGGCTGAGCATTGGATTTTGGAAATTTCCTTAAAAAGTTGTGCTTCTAAAAATCTAAGCCAACGTCCTAAAAAAATAAAATGACATTCACAAAATGATGCAATCATAAAGTAGACATATGGTGAATATTAATTAAAAACTACTTTATGTGGTATCACTATCTAACTTAAAAGCAGAGAAATTCAAATTTAGAAAATAGCAATTTTTTTTAAATTTTCCGAACATTTTAGATTTTTTTAAATAAAAAAAGGTAAAACATATCCATTCAAATTTACCTTTAACATAAAGTACATTAGATATAAGAAAACAATATCTGAATGGCTTGGATAAGTAAAAGCTTTCCAAAGTTATTACCACATAAAGTGACACGTCAGATTTGCAAAAAATAAGCTTTGTCAGGAAGGTGAAAAATGAAGGGGTTAACAAAGTATAAACTGCCGGAGGCATCTCTCCTTGCTGTGATACAGGCTGCCACACTGGCATGGTAACGGTCATACAGATATGGATATTCTCCTATGGTATGTCATTCCAAGCTCAATTTATAGTTCAGCCAACCAGGGAGATCCACTACTTCATCCTGTCCCAGACATTCTCGATGAGGAGAGATCTGGCTATTGAGCTGGCCAAAGTTATAGCCAGAACTAGTACCTCACAATGATGCAGAGATCTCCCCATTCATTGCTTCAATTGCCCCACTAGGCCGGTATCACCTAACAGCTGAATTGCCACCAACCAACCTGCCTCCATATCCTTGCTGGTGCCAGAGAAGAATTGCACTAAAAGACGATACTGTAGGTATTTCAAGTTCTACACTGTATTTAGTAAAAAAAAGACTTTGCTACGTTTAACTCTGGCCTCATTCTTCAGTACTATAATTCCACTGCACCGATCCCCAGGCCTAAGGGACTTCATCAGGGCCATTACCTTATCCTCTATACTGGCTCCTCAGAGGGTCGCTGCATAACAAGTCTGTCATGCTGAATTATATTAAAATATCATTTAATGGGGACACAACTTCTTTAAAGGGAGTCTGTCACCTCCTATGCCCTACGTAATGACAGCTGAATGCACAATCCTCCACTCCAATCCTGTCACCTGCTATGCCCCTATAAAGCGCTTACATACTCAAATAGCACTCGAGTGAAGAGGAGGGCGGGCGAAGGCAGTGGCTGGGGTGGGGATAGCAGAAAAAAAAGCACAGGAGCCTGGGCTCCACGGCCGTGAATGCCGCCTCCGGGCACTTCCAAGTGCTCATTTACATATGGATTATAAAGCGTTTTTGCAGCTTATAAAAGTCTGAAGAAAAAGACAAAGGTACCAGTAGATTTATGATTAGGTGTGCTATTTGAGTATGTAAGCGCTTTATAGGGGCATAGGAGGTGACAGGATTGGAGTGGAGGATTGTGCATTCAGCTGTCATTACGTTTAGGGCTTATGCACATGGCCGGTGCTGGCCAGTGCCCGTATTGCGGCCCGCATATGCTGGGTCCGCAATACACGGGCACCTGCCGTGTGCAGCCCGCATCACGGATCGCAGACCCATTCACTCCGGGAGATGTGGAGCAGAGGCACGGCCAGTTCCGATCCGTGCCTCTGCTCCGCAAAAAAAGTAGCGCAAGCACTACTTTTTTGCGGTGCGGAACGTCGGATGTGGATCACGAACCCCATTCAAATGAATGGGTCCGCAATCCGCAAATTACAGTCCACAGCACGGGCACTGACTGCAATGAGCCCTTACATTGGACGATCTGATGAAAATCATGACATGTAGAGCTAGTCTTCCCTTCAAAACAACAGATATTACTACAGAACCAGACGAACATAAGTCAGTGGGGGCGTTACACTGTGGCCTGTGTTAGAAATTAAAACCATGAGGCAGATCCTAATTCTTTGACAGACTAGAAGCAATGGAATCAGACATACCAAGTCAGGAGATGTGATCCCATTGTATACCCAGATCAGCAGCTTGTAAAAAGAAAGGTCATAATCAGCCCCTTTGTTGCTGCACTGCAATAGCTAGAACATAAGGTTCTACAAAAGGTGTTTTTTTTTCATCTACATGAATAGAAAGCAGGTGGCTCGCCAACAAGTGGCTTTACTTTTCAAAAAATTAAAAAAAAAATTTCTACTGTAATTTTTTTTAGCAAATTTCCTTAGTTATGCAGCATAAGTAGAAGTATATGTCATGCTGAATTCTAGGAAAACACAGTTATCCTGGGTTAAAGGTGCTTATTTTAAATTTTTGGTTATTTCCAACATATCCAATAGTCTTGTATTAACTACAAGAGACCCAAAAAATAGCATCTAATTAACAAAAACTGCAGTGGCAAAAGAAAAAGTTGTTTGTCCTGTGTTTCATATTTACAGTAGACTTTCAGCTAACATCTGGAGCTGCCCGCAAAAACTCACCTAAAACTTCAAATGCAAAAAAAGAAAAAAAAAATGCTATTAAAAACCTATGTGTAAACCCACCGTTAGGCTAGGGCTACACAGCAACATGTGTCTTGTGACTTTTGTGTTGATGTTGCACTGTATAATTGCACAGGTCCGCATTGCCAATTAGGCGAGGTGAGGCGATGGCGTGGCCCTGGTGACAAGTGGGGGGCAGCAGAGGCAGGGCAGGGAGAGATGAGCACTTCCATTGTGGAAGTGCTCATCTCTATATTAATCTGTATCGTCGTCCTCAGGAGAGGAGCACTATGGGGGCATTTAGGGGCACTTCTTACTGGCAAATTATTGGGGGGCATTATGGGGGCACAAAAGTGGTATTTCATATGGGGGGAACTATGGGGGCATCTAGAGGCACTTCTTACTGGCACATTATTGGGGGGGCACTATGGGGCACAAAAGTGATATTTTATATGGTGGCCACTATGGGGAAGGGGGAGAGGAACACTATGGGAGCATCTATTGGCACTTCTTATTGGCACATTATTAGGGGGTATCTACTGAGGGCAAAAAATGCCTCTGTATGGGGCATTTTAGACTGGGACACATTATGGGGGTATTTTAGGGAAGGGGGAGAGGAGCACTATGGGGGCATTGACTTGGAGGGATTATATAGGGGTATTTTATACTTGCATACATTATGGGGGCACTATGAGGACATCAACTGGGTGCATTAAACGGGGTATTTTTGCACTGGAACACATTATAAGGGGGCATTTTTGTACTGGTGTTCATTTTAAGAGGGCGTTTTTCTACTGTCACAATATTAGGAGAATTATTACTAGTGGGGGGCATTTTGGTGGGATTTATTACTACTGGGAGACACTGTGGGGAACATAATAAGTAGTATGGGCTCTTTGGGAGCATTATCACTCTGGGGCATGTTGGGGGCCCTGTAGGAGCAGGGGGACATTATATTTACACTATTAGTGAAAGGGACACTATTTGCTGGGCACAGTAATTTAAAGGGAACCTGTCACCTCCTTGGGCTAAAAAAAACCTGTTAGCAGTACCTTAATTTATGTTCCGGCGTGATTCAGAAGATGATCTTTGTAAGGAGAAGAGATCCTTCAAACTGTGTAAAATTCATATTTTAATCCTCCGTTGGCGCGCTGCCTTGACTCGGCTTGAAGTCAAGGGGGCAGCGGCCTCCTTGACTCGAGTCAAGTAAACCACTCCCCTTGGCAAGATGATGGACAGTTTGCTGATGGGCCGGGGATCGCGCAAGTCTCGCGCATGCGCGGTGCGCGATATCTCCCTGCGCGATCCCAGCCCCAGCTCTTCAAATTCCGGGCGCCTGTGCCTGTACTGCGCATGCGCCAAGTAAGCGAGCTGGTCCCCTAATAGAACAGTCCTATCCTTGTCCCGTAATGTGGACAATAATAGGAATTGTTCTATTTTTTTGCAGAACAAAAATACGGACATATGGAAACGGAATGCACATGAAGTAACTTCCGTTTTATTTGTGGACCCATTGAAATGAATGGTTCCGTATATGGTCCACAAAATAAACAGAACGGACACAGAAAGAAAATACGTTCGTGTGCATGAGTCCTTACCCTGTATGTTTTGCAGTGATATACATAATGTTAGGAGGGAAGGGGTTACGTTGAGAATTTGGTCGGGAAGGGGGGCGCAGTTTCAATTTTCTTCTCAGGAAGCAGAAAGGCTAAGTGCACCACACAACATACATCAACTGTGAAGCGACTTGATGGATTTTGAGTTGCAGGTTGCCAATTACATGCAACTTTAGTCCATTAACTTTAATGGAAATCACATGTGATGTGCTGGAGAGCTAGCTGGGTTTTTACACAGTTCTAAAATAGGCAACACATTGCAGACAAATCTCACATATATTTTTGCTGCGCAACTTCTTTGTGATTTGCTGTTGCACAACACATCTCTGTGTAGCCCTAGCCTAAAGGTGTGTTCCTGTATAGCAGATTCTTTGCAGAAATTTCTGCAATTGAAAATCTATTCTAAAAATGTGGGGTACAGTAGTTTTTGAAGTATGCATGTCGATTTCTGCCATCCCCATTTAGATGACTAGAACAATCAATCATATAAACAGATAAAACACATCTTCCATGTGTGAACATACATAGCTGTTTGCAGAATGTATATGATAAAGAGCCAGGTAAACATTATATATACATGTGTAATTTGTTTGACACAATCCATTGTGGTATTCCAATCTATCATTTCCACTGAATGAATCACTGAGTTACAGTAGCAGTTACCTTAGTTACCTCAGTGCAGAAAAGAATAAAGTGACAGTGAACTCAATGGCACATTCAGTTCTGTTATAGTTGTGCATTTATAGTACATAGCATGTATATTTCCATCTTCATAAATGGTGTTGATTTTTAGTCTTTAAACAAAAGGGAGCTTACTCTGATGTATTATCCTGCATACCCTAGAGGATCTTTGGACCATGAATCCTGTCGCATCATTAAAGAGCCTTAATCAGTGCAGTTTAATTGCATGTAGCTGCCCACGAGCCTCTGTGTAAACTGCATCTCTCTGGGATATCTGCAATTAGCACCAAGATTTACCAAGAAGCACCTCCCGAATAACCAGAAAAAAAGAAAGAAAAAAGAGTGAAACATAAGCATTTTAATCTATACATCTAAATACATCCATGTAAAAATATAAAACCATTAGATGAAGGCCATGTTCTGGTGCAAATGAAAATATGTAGAACCTCTTCTTTTTTTGTATTTGGACCCTTGCCTTTGTCATAGTATTCATCACTGCCCAGTACTTAGTGTTAACTCTAACGATGGCCTGTGTACTTATAGTATCAGTAAACATTCTTAAAGTACTTTTATATACTGTGTATGTATGCAGTATATAAGAACATTATAATGTAAAATCCTATTACAAAATGTTAAAGGATTTGTCAATTTTTTCAATTTGTACTTCAACAGAAGTTGCTAAAATAAAATACTAAAAACTAAATGTACCTTCATTCCAGCGCCACTCTATACCACACCAATGTATCCATGACATACCATATTATTTTTTCTGCAGTAGTGATTTACTATATACCACTACAGCCAATGATAGGCCTCCTCAGTGTATGAAATGAGACCACTGAGGCAAGTGGTAAACAGGACCCCTTCTAAATGAGGTGCTCCTTCTACAGGAGCTCCCTTCTAAAATGTGATTGACAATCCAGTTAAATAAGCATGTTCACATTATAATTGTCAGCTCAAAAGCCAGTGATTACAATATCCCTCCATATTATGAAAATTATTATGAACAGAGTAATCTAAAATTCGTCTCTCTAACCCATCCATCTGTAAGTAGCCCTGGTCCCAGCCTTTAGATCCTATGCTTCAAGTTACTAACTCTAAAAATGAAAAGATATATAAAACTAAATAGGGGGAACTGATCTTGAGGGTAATATCTGAAGTCAGTTTTGCTGGAGTCTACGTTGGCGTACTTTGTGTCTAATTTATCATATGTTTTACATTGTTAAATTTGGTGCATTTTTGAACCTAACACTTTTGTCTTAAAATGCCACTCCAGTTGACCGCTGTGGCCCCAGCTCGTAATTAGTTTGCCGCTCTCCATTTGAATGGATGCATGTCTGAATCTGGAGTTCAAGTCCACTAGACTGCTTGAGATAGCCAATTACAAGCTCTTGACTATATACAGCAGCCCCATAGAGCTGAATGGAGTGGCAGTGTGTGTACATCTTGTGGATAGTGAATACGTTGTTGTCATGGTACAATAAAGTAAGCCTATTTTTATAAAAAAAATAGG
Organism: Rhinella marina; assembly: GCA_900303285.1. Classification (NCBI taxonomy): domain Eukaryota; kingdom Metazoa; phylum Chordata; class Amphibia; order Anura; family Bufonidae; genus Rhinella; species Rhinella marina. The sequence continues at coordinate 15,916 of ONZH01025482.1, read as the reverse complement.
ATATACCGTACATAGAACCCAATTTGCCATAAAAATAAAGCTTAAAGTGTAACTGTTGTTTCAGTTTATTTTTAATATTGTGTAGAGACAAAGACTTTAAAGGCTAAGTACACCTTTGTGGACAATTTTTTAAAATTATTGCATTGTACTTTGAGCTTAAAATCATTTTTCATTCGGTCTTTATTACAGATTTTGAACCACCATCTCTGTGCAGCCTTGAGTTTCTCTAGTAGCAGGATCTGTAGTTTCACTTTGTTCCTTCAGGCAGCTCAGCTGATGGCTCCTTATCCTCATCTCACTTCACCATTCACTTCAATGTTGCTGAGCTCTGCCCAGGCCACGTGACATAGTCGTGACGACACTGACCAGCAGGAAGCAATGAGAAAGCATGGTACTATTGCGAGTGCTGCTACCTTCTCAAACAGCTGATCGGATGCTGATGACATATCCAAAGGATAGATCATAAGAAAAAGGCAGAGAACCACTTTAAGGAACACAATCATTTTTCTGCTTTTCCCTCCCTGGATTGTGCCTTTCAACACTTAAATAATTGGTTGTTTTATTGCCCTTTTATTTACATACATGGGCATATCATATATGATTTATAATAATGGTGGGTTTTAGTGGAATTGTTTGAAAATCGTTAGGGGACTTCAACTTTTATTTTTACCTTTAATGTAATGTCATCCTGCAATATGAAATTATATTACTGTATATCCTTATACAATAGATATGCAGCCTCCTAGAGCATATCTAGATGTCATATGCTCCTGCAAGAGTCAGCTGTAGACAGATCTTGGTGCTTTTTGTACTGGCAATTGTTGTTTCCACTGATCACATTGCTGAAGGGTTGGTCAAGATCAGTATTATCTTTGATCCTGCCCAATGCTGCCGCAGAAAAGCTGTCAACCCCCTTTGTTAAGTAGCAAGTTAATAGGTTTGATCAATGTTTCCATTAATAATTACCTATGCAGATCTAAGTTTGGTTCAATATAACTGCAAGGGGTCTAGTACTGTCAAACTGGCCTAAGTCACTATAAGCATTACTTTCAGCGATTAATTCTCTTTTGGGTAAACAATTTTGCAGCAATGAATGTGTTAATCTAAACACACAAGTCCATTACTAAGAGTGAATAGCCTGGAGATTAGAAATTCTCTGAAGAGGTAAAAACAAACATACAGTAAGTGCTATAGAAAGTCCATGGCTGGGAAATCAGCTCTCAGAATAATTGTCTTGGTGATCCCTTTGCCCTTGATAGGACACTTGTGTCTAAAGCCCTATTCCCTCAAGGGAGAAAAGGTGTTAACACTGATGAAATCATCTGAGCAAAACAAAAGTCTGTCTTTCCAATAAACAAACAATTAAAATAGAATATAGCCACAAAATGTATTGAAAACAATTATTTGAATAAACTTCTTCAATAATGTCCAAGGGGTAATTAATCTATGTTCGCTTCTAAAGATTGTTTGCTTCTACTTAAAAATCATTTGCTGTTCTGCAACATGTTATACTTTTATTACTTTAGATTTTCTGATTCAATATATTCTTTTCCAAACGATATTTGTCAAATTTTGTACCGTGTTAGGCCAGAAAAACAATGCCAGTAGCTTCTGATCCACAAAAGGTAAACACACTGCAAAAACCTTAGTGGCCTATTAGACTGGATGATTTTTGGCCAGTTATCGGGATCAAGCATTCATAGGATGTTCCCGATATTTAACCTGTATCGTCAAGCCATTGTCAGCTTATAACTGAGTAAATGCTCGTTTGTCAGCTGAGTTGAATCTTTCATAAGGATGCAAAATGCATGATTACTGGCAGCACATTTCCATGTGTAATCAGGAATGTGCTGCCGATAATCATCGGAACTGAATGGACACCTGTGGTAGCAATTGTTCCTCCGCGTTTACTTCGCTTAGTATGTGGCTTCTTGCTCTCCATGAGTCCAATCCATCAATGAACACCATTTACAATTCACTAGTTACAGACCTGTGTGCAATAAAACTCATCAGCCCAGTCCCTTAACCCCTTGGCGACAATGGGCGTACCGGTACGTCCTGGGCACGAGGTACTTAGTGCAACAGGGCGTACCGGTACGCCCTGCATGTAAACCCCCCCTGCTCAGTGCAGGGGGGGTTACATGCTGTAATGGGTGCTGTTTAAGACACCCAGCCACCCATAGTTAAGGCCTCGGGCCGTACACCCGCCATAAAGGCGATCGCTGTGAATGGCTGGTCTATTCAGACCAGCCATTCACAGCAGGCAAGGGTACTCGGCGGGGATAGCGCTATTCTAGCGAATCCCGCCGAGTGTCAGTATTTAGGGGGAGGTCAGGGTGTCCCCCCCGCCCCCCTGATTGGCTGTGGGCAGATGGGTGGGCGGGCGGGGGGGAGATTTGCAATGTGCGGGCGGCTGCCGCAAGTGCCGCCCGCAATGATTTCTCAGGATGGCGAGCGTATGCAAGCAGAGTATCAGCATACAGCTGATACTCTGCTTGAAACTGCTGACATCGGTGCTAGTACCGATGTCAGCAGTTTAACCCCTTCCATGCCGCGGTCCGTAGGGACCGCTGTATGGAAGGGGTTAACAGGGAGGGAGCGCTCCCTTCCTCTCCCATCGGCGCTGCGGTGCGCTGGCAGCGCCGATGGTGTGGGCAGATGAGAGGGAGGAAGCTCCCTCTCCCTTCCATCGGGACGCTGCTCTGCTGTGGCAGCGTCCCGATGGTTACCATGGCAACCAGACGCTTTCGTCTGGCTTGCCATGGAAGCCTGTTCAAGCTCCTGCTAAAGGCAGGAGCTTGAACAGGCTATAAGAAAATACACTGCAGTACACTATACAGTGTACTGCAGTGTATTGTAAAATACCAGACCCACTGGTTCTTGAAGAAAAAAAAAAAAAAGTTAAAAAAAAAGTTTAAAAAATTGATTAAAAATAAAAAAACACACAATACATAAACATGTTAGGTATCGCCACATCCGTAATAACCCGCTCTATAAAAATATTACATGAGATGGCCCCCCAGGCGAATGCTGTAAAAAAAAAATAAAAAAAACTATGCCAAAATAGCCATTTTTTTCCCTCTTCCCTCACAAAAAGTGTAATAGCAGGCGATCAAAAAGGCGTATTTACCCCAAAATGGTATCAATTCAACCGTCATCTTGTCCCGCAAAAACTGTACCCTACCTGAGACAATCGCCTGAAAACTGAAAAAAATATGGCTCTCTGAAAATGGCAACACAAAAAAAAATATTTTATTCTGTTCAAAATGCATCTAATGTGTAAAACTTTCCAACAATAAAAAAGTTGGACATATTGGGTATCGCTGCGTCCGTAACAACCTGCTCTATAAAAATATTACATGAGATGGCCCCCCAGGCGAATGCTGTAAAAAATTTTTTTAAAAACTATGCCAAAATAGCCATTTTTTCCCCTCTTCCCTCACAAAAAGTGTAATAGCAGGCGATCAAAAAGGCGTATTTACCCCAAAATGGTATCAATTCAACCGTCATCTTGTCCCGCAAAAACTGTACCCTACCTGAGACAATCGCCTGAAAACTGAAAAAAAATATGGCTCTCTGAAATGGCAACACAAAAAAAAATATTTTATTCTGTTCAAAATGCATCTAATGTGTAAAACTTTCCAACAATAAAAAGTTGGACATATTGGGTATCGCTGCGTCCGTAACAACCTGCTCTATAAAAATATTACATGAGATGGCCCGCCAGGCGAATGCTGTAAAAAATTTTTTTTAAAAAACTATGCCAAAATAGCCATTTTTTCCCCTCTTCCCTCACAAAAAGTGTAATAGCAGGCGATCAAAAAGGCGTATTTACCCCAAAATGGTATCAATTCAACCGTCATCTTGTCCCGCAAAAACTGTACCCTACCTGAGACAATCGCCTGAAAACTGAAAAAAATATGGCTCTCTGAAAATGGCAACACAAAAAAAAATATTTTATTCTGTTCAAAATGCATCTAATGTGTAAAACTTTACAACATTAAAAAAGTTGGACATATTGGGTATCGCTGCGTCCGTAACAACCTGCTCTATAAAAATATTACATGAGATGGCCCCCCAGGCGAATTCTGTAAAAAAATTTTTAAAAAAACTATGCCAAAATAGCCATTTTTTCCCTCTTCCCTCACAAAAAGTGTAATAGTAGGCGATCAAAAAGGCGTATTTACCCCAAAATGGTACCAATGAAAACCTCACCTCATCCTGCAAAAAATGAGCCCCCACATAAGACAATAACTCAAAAAATAAAAATCAATGGCTCCCGCAAACCACTCCATCAAAATCTGTGTTGTAAAATCCATATGGCGCTCCTTCTGTTCTGAGTCCTGCCATGTGCCCCCACAGCAGTTTACCACAACATATGGGGTGTTGCCGTATTCAGGAGAAAAATGGGTAACAAACTATGGGGGGGCTTTTCTCCTGTTACCCCTTATGCAAATAAAAAAAATTGGGGCTAAAGCAACATTTTATTGGAAGAAAAAAAATGTTCATTTTCACAGCCAAGTGTTTCCAAATTCCGTAAAATGCTTAGGGGGTCAAAGTGGTCAGTACCCCCCTTAATATATTCTTTGAAGGGTGTAGTTTCCAAAATGGGGTCACTTTATGAGGGTTTCCACTGTAGGGGTACGTCAGGGTCTCTCAATTACAAAATGGTGCCTAAACTAAACTATTCTAGCAAATTTTGCCTCCAAAATCCGTATGGCGCTCCTTTCCTTCTGACCACTGCCACAAACCCATAGAGACGTTTACCACCACATATGGGGTATTTCTGTAAACTGCAGAATCAGAGGAATGTATATTGAGGTTTAGTTTGCTGTTAACCCTTGCTGTGTTGCAAGAAAAAAAATGTTAACATGAATAATCTACGAAAAAAGTGAAATTTTGAAATTTCACCTCCATTTTCCATTAATTCTTGTGGAACACCTCAAGGGTTAACAAAGTTTTGTAACAGCAGTTTTTTATAATTTGAGGGGTGTAGTTTCTAAAATGGGGTCATTTATGGTGGGTTTCATTATGTAAGCCCCTCAAAATCACTTTATATCTGCATTGGTGCTAAAAAAAATGGTTTTGGGAAAATTTGGTGAAAATTTGAAAAATGGCTTCTAAACTTCTAAGCCTCCTAACTTCCTAAAAAGTAAAATGACGTTTACAAAATGATGCCAACATAAAGTAGACATATGGGGAATGTAAATAATAACTATTTTTGGAGGTATTACGGTGTATTTTGAAAGTAGAGAAATTGAAATTTGGAAATTTGCAAATTTTTCAGAATTTTTGGTAAATTTGGGATTTTTTCATAAATAAGGGTGAAATATATTGACTCAAATTTATGACTGTTATGAAGTACAATGTGTCACGAGAAAACAATCTCAGAATGGCCTGGATAAGTAAAAGCGTTCCAAAGTTATTACCACATAAAGTGACACATGTCAGAATTAAAAAATTTGGCCCAGACATTAAGGCCAAAATGGGCTCTGTCCTCAAGGGGTTAAGGCACTTTTACATGGGCCTCAACAGCAGTCAGTTCCCGATAATAGCCAGCTCGTCAGAGGAAGTGAGAGCTGCACCTACATACAACAATCATCTTCTCTGTATCGGGACTAAGGATCAAATATCTGTTTACACAGCATGATTTGCTGTCCAAAAACAATGATTTTGTTGGCCACATCAGCAATGCTTTCACCTGATGAATGAGCATTGGGTGACTGCTGGCACCCTTACCACAGAACAATTATTAGCACTGATAATCTGTATGTAGGAAAGGAGCCTTTACTAGCAATCTAACAGATATTGGGAAGCTGTTTTTAGGGTATCAACAGGCTAACTTATCAAAGGAGGCCCTACCCAACAGATGCCACTGTTGTATAATGGTGTCCATGATATCTGCACTGCATATAGCAATATTTTTCCAGTCAAATAGGAAGGAGGAACCTGTTATGGAGGCTCCTAGTGGTGCCTCCAGTGTGGATGTGAACATTGCCTGCAAACTTTTTTTATAGATAAAGTATTCTGATCTGCATAACTGAGTGCACATATTATCACAGCCATTAAATTCCTGTTTTATTTTTGAAGTTTCCCCAATTCTGAAGGCACCAAGCTTGCCTGAATAACACCACTTTACTAAAACTGAAGAACCATTGGATACATAATCTGTACTGTACCATCTCTGTCATGGCAAGAAGTGAAGAGAAGATGTGAATTGTGCTCTGTGTCAATATCTGATACATGTAAGCATTGACTGCGGTCTTTGCCATAGCTAGCTGCATCCATATGGATTTATACAAAATATGAGAGAAAAAAAAACATATTTTGTTGGATGTTATATCATACCAGATAGCAGCACATTGGGTGCCTACAGGTTTCATGTACACTGTTTCATGCATAAGGCCCTGGGTTCACATACAACCAATGTAACCTTCAGATTAGGTCAGGATGTTCTGATCTGCATAACTGAGTGCACATATTATCACAGCCATTACATTCCTGTTTTATTTGTGAAGTTTCACCAATTCTGAAGACACCAAGTGGACATCTCAAGCTTGCCTGAATAACACCACTTTGCTAAAACTGAAGAGCCATTGGATACATGCTGTGAACCATCTCTGTCATGGCAAAAAGTGAAGAGAAGATGTAAATTGTGGTCTGTGTCAATATCTGATAAATGTAAGCATTGACTGTGGCTATGCCATAACTAGCTGGGTGACAGACGATAACAAGTAGATGGAGTTTTTAAGTGAATGTGTTACGCTGTTTTCTCTCCTGACGAAACATGATAATTGGAAAAAGAATTAGGAAAGGATGACTCTAAAAAAGGAGGAAAATAGCAGACACATAATGTGAGCGCTGTTGAGGTGTGTGTAAGCATCACTGCAGCTGACATACCTCTGATATGAGCTAATATTGAAAATGTTATTCTAAGGAAGCAGAGGAACTGCACAGCGCTGGTTACATGTGTAAAGGCCACTGTCATTTAAGGCTCATGGTAAATTGGATTGACTTGCTACAACTAGATGTTCTGTTGCATACCTCCTGCTGATGATTGAGCAGAACCAGAGCCAAACTATCTATTCAAACATTTGTTTTCAATAACATCAAGTCCTACTAAATTGCTATCTAGTTCTTGACAGCTTTCAGTAACAGCTGCAAGGCCTGTATGTCTAGTAATTGATGGTTTATATATTAGTTTCGACATTTTAACAACCTTTAGACCTGCTAAAATGCTGTACTTACAAATATATGTAATGGAATTAGCAAATATCTATCTATCTATCTATCTATCTATCTATCTATCTATCTATCTATCTATCTATCTATCTATCTATCTATCTATGTGGCCTAATAGGTTGATAGATCAATACCATGGAAAGAAACAGAATAATTGATGGATGGACAGCAGAGATGGATAGACAGACAGACATTGGTTAGATAGAAAGACTGATAGATATATACTCTAGATAAATAGATACCATAGGAAGAAAGGAAGGGAGGAAAAGAAAGAAAAAAGTAAGGAAAAAAACAAAAGGAAGAGAAGGAAGGAAGGTTTCAAACAGCACAGTATAAATCCAAAAGTGATGGTGTAGGATGTAACTATGTAATAAATTCCTTAGAAATCCAAAAGAAAATCAAATAAGGTGTCATTTATTTACCAGTGCAACATTTCAGTCTTCTTACTGGGAAAAGTGGTGACCAAATGATATCTAACACATTTGATTTCATTTTGGGAGTGCAGTGGAATTTATTAGACAGATAGATTAGATAGATAGATAGATAGATAGATAGTCGATCAGACAGACAATAGATAGATTTATAATCAGACAGGTGATAGATAAATAGATAGATAATATATAGATAGAGAATAGATAGATAGAAAGATAGATAGATCAGATAGATAAATAATAAATAGATTAGATAGATAGATAGATAGATAGATAGAATAGATCAGATAGATAGATCAGATAGATAGACAAACAGACAGACAATAGATAGATATATAATAAGATACGTGATAGATAGATAATATTTAGATAGAGAATAAATAAATAATAAATAGATAGATAGATCGATAGATAGATCAAATAGATAAATAATAAATAGATTAGATACATAGATAGATAGATAGATAGATAGATAGATAGACAGAATAGATCAGATAGATAGATAGACGATCAGACAGACAATAGATAGATTTATAATCAGACAGGTGATAGATAGATAGATAGATAGATAGATAGATAGATAGATAGTATATAGATAGTATATAGATAGAGAATAGATATATAGAAAGATAGATAGATCAGATAGATAAATAATAAATAGAATAGATAGATAGATAGAACAGATCAGATAGATTAGATAGATAGGTCAGATAGAATAGAATAGATAGATAGATAGATAGATAGATAAAATAACAGGAAGTCCAGCGGCACAGATAGTAATTAATGTGGGTGCAGAAATCCTTCAGGAAAACAGGTATTGTATCCTCAAACGATAAATCCACAGAAAACGAGGCAGCACTCCAACTTAGGTGAAAAGGTGAAGACCCTTTATTACCCTTGGCAACGTTTCAGCCCTACACAATGAGGCCTTTATCAAGCCAGACGATAGATAGATAGATAGATAGATAGATAGATAGACAGACAATATATATATATATATATATATATATATAATATATATATAAATCAGATAGGTGATAGATAGATAATATTTAGATAGAGAATAGATAGATATAGAATATAGATAGAGAATAGATAGATAGAAGATAGATAGATAGATCAGATAGATAAATAATAAATACATTAGATAGATAGATCTGCTTGAGAAAGGCTCAGTCCGAGCCGAAACGTTGCGTCCTACACATGGGTGAATAAAGTTCCTCTGTTTTTTAATTTTACTTTGAGAGTGCTGCCTATTTTTATGTTTTTTATTGAACTGATCATTGTCAGATCCACAAGCATTGCACCTCACCATTCACATAGTGCTGCCGAGATTTTTTTGTATGATAGATAGATAGATAGATAGACGATTAGACAGACAATAGATAGATTTATAATCAGATAGGTGATAGATAGATAGATAGAATAGATTAGATTAGATAGATAGATAGACAGACAATAGATAGATAGATAATCAGATAGGTGATAGATAGATAATATTTAGATAGAGAATAGATAGATAGATAGATAGATAGATAGATAGATAGATAGATAGATAGATAGATGCGTGGATGGATGAATAGATAAGTTGAACTTGATAGATTTATAGATCAATCAATACAGTAGATAAAGAGAAATGGATGGACAGATACTGTAGATAAATAGATACCAGAAATAGACAGACAATGGGGAGATAGATAGGGTTGATCCAGCTGACAGGTGCAACTTGGCCAATAGTTTTTTGGTGTAAATGATAGTAAATGTGTTGAACTTCAAAGATCCCGCCCCTTTTGCTAAGCTACGCCTTCTTTTTAAAAAGTGGTGAGAGCAGTAAAGGAAGGCGAAAAATCCAAAATATTTGCACAAAATGCGGTTTGCATAAAACATTGCAACTTTTGTATGCTGGTTTTAGTACAACCTCTGCAAATGACCCCCATTGCATTTATTTCATGCTCAAAACTATTAAAAAACTATTGGATAAATATACATTAAAATATGATGCAAGAAACACAGGAGGTTGGGCCGGTATAAATACGTGTTATGCAATAGTTAGAAAACTCCACCAGGAAAAACATATGTTTCACAGCAGCGCCAGCCAATAAAACTGTAGACTGAAAATAAAATGAAAAGGCTAGTAATTAAAGCAGTGGAAAGTTCATTTAATTAGTGTACTTATAAATTTAGGAGAGGATTAATCTTATCTCCAAATCTATCCCAGTGCCTTCAGCAAAAACCAATACAATGGGGAAATCTACAAAACAAAAGGATCAAATGTTTGACTAATCACTCAATGTTTCAGGGCTTTGATAAAGTAAGAAAAGGTGTGCAACTACCATCTTCTCAGTGTTTGCAACAGGTAAAAAAACAGAAAAAAAGAAAAACAACAGCTGAGGAGTTACTGAATGTAGCAAATCTTGGAATCAGGAAGCAGGCAAGCAAGCAGTGTTAGCCAATTATTTTCTACTTGCAAAGTGTTCCCCTAAGGCATAGATTAGCAGAAGCAAAGTAATCCACTGCTAAACTTCCCCAGCCATGCCAATCTTGTGCTAATCTTCATTTACCCAATTTCATATTGCAGAATATGCTTTTAGATTGCTGTTGGTTGAATTAATAATAATAATTATATTATTAATAATAATAGTAACCATAATACAATTGCTACTGAAAAACATGTATTTTGCTCTGTTCTCCAATAGTATGTTGCCTACAAAGTTCGAAGGCAAACGTTACTCACGTACAGATATATAATTATTAGCTACTAATCAAATAGTTTTGCTACTTATGCCCTTGAGGTGAAACAAAAGGATAAAATCTCTTTAAACCAAACTTAAGGATTATGTTCATGATGTTGACTGCAAAGGGTTTGCATGTTCCAAAGTAGGCTTTTCCATTAGCAACATTCTGTAGTCACATTTATGCCACATATCCTAGCGGAATTCAAATGTCACCCCTTAAAGCAAGACAATAGGAAGCATCTAAAACATTATCTGTACTCAGAGATTAATCACTGTGTTATCTGTGATGTTACATAGAACTATAGGAAGCATCTACTACATTATCTGTACTCTGAGAGTTATCACTGCGTTATCTGTGATGCTACATCGGACTACAGGAAGCATCTAGTACATTATCTGTACTCAGAGAGTTATCACTGTGTTATCTGTGATATTATACAGGACTATAGGAAGCATCTACTACATTATCTGTACTCAGAGAGATATCACTGTGTTATCTTTTATGTTACATAGGACTGCAGGTAACATCTACTACATTATCTGCACTCAGAGAGTTATCACTGCGTTATCTGTGATGCTACATCGGACTACAGGAAGCATCTAGTACATTATCTGTACTCAGATAGTTATCACTGTGTTATCTGTGATGCTACATAGGACTATAGAAATCATCTACTACATTATCTGTACTCAGAGAGATATCACTGTGTTATCTGTTATGTTACATAGGACTGCAGGTAACATCTACTACATTATCTGTACTCTGAGAGTTATCACTGCGTTATCTGTGATGCTACATCGGACTACAGGAAGCATCTAGTACATTATCTGTACTCAGAGAGTTATCACTGTGTTATCTGTTATGTTACACAGAACTATAGGAAGCATCTACTATATTATCAGAACTCAGAGAGTTATCACTGTGTTATCTGTGATGTTACACAGGACTATAGGAAGCATCTACTACATTATCTGTACTCAGAGTTATCTTTATGTTATCTGTGATGTTACATAGATCTTCAGGTAACATCTACTACATTATCTGTACTCAGGGAGTTATCACTGTAACATAGTAACATAGTAACATAGTTTATAAGGCCAAAAAAAGACATCTGTCAATCCAGTTCGGCCTGTTTTCCTACAAGTTGATCCAGAGAAAGGCAAAAAAACCCTGTGAGGTAGAAGCCAATTTTCCCCCACTTTAGGGAAAAAATTGACGTCACCGAAGGTCCTTTTGCAGGGGAAAGAAGAAAGAAGACACCGGCTGCGCGAACAACATAGAACATAGTTACATAGAACTATAGGAAGCATCTCCCTAAATTTTCCTGCACTCAGAGAGTTATCACTGTGTTATCTGTGATGTTACATAAGACTATAGAAATCATCTACTACATTATCTGTACTCAGAGAGTTATCACTGTGTTATCTGTGGTGTTACATAGGACTATAGGAAGTATCTACTACATTATTTGTACTCAGAGAGTTATCACTATGTTATATGTGATGTTGCATAGAACTATTTGAAGCATCTAGTACATTATCTGAACTCAGAGAAGTTATCACTGTGTTATCTGTGATGTTACATACAACTATAGGAATCATCTACTGCAATTATCTGTACTCAGAGAGTTATCACTGTGTTATCTGTGATGTTACATAGGACTATAGGAAGTATCTACTACATTATCTGTACTCAGGGAGTTATCACTGTGTTATCTGCGATGTTACATAGAACTATAAGAAACATCTACTACATTATCTGTACTCAGTGAGTTATCACGTGTGTATCTGTGATAATACATCAGACTATAGGAAGTATTTGCTACATTATGTGTGCTCAGAGAGTTATCAACTGTTTTATCTGTGATGTTATATGGGACTATGGGTACCCCATATACTAAATTAATCTGCACTCAGAGAGTTTCACTGTGTTATCTGTAATGTTACATAGAACTATAGGAAGAAACTGCTACATTATCTGTACTCAGAGAGTTATCACGGTGTTATCTGTAATGTTACATAGAACTATAGGAAGAATCTGCTACATCATCTGTACTCAGAGAGTTATCATGGTGTTTTCTGTGATGTTACATTGGACTCCATGTACCATTTACTACATTATGTGTACTCAGAGAGTTATCACTGTATTATCTGTGATGTTACATCAGACTATAGGAAGTATTTACTACATTATGTGTGCTCAGAGAGTTATCACTGTTTTATCTGTGATGTTATATGGGACTATGGGTACCCCATATACTAAATTATCTGCACTCAGAGAGTTATCAATGTGTTATCTGTGATGTTACATAGAACTGTAGGTAACATCTACTACATTATCTGTACTCAGAGAGTTATCACTGTGTTATTTGTGATGTTACAAAAAACTATAGGAAGCATCTACTAAAATATCTGTACTCAGAGAGTTATCACTCTTTTATCTGTGATGTTACATAGGACTATAGGAAGCATCTACTACTTTATCTGTACTCAGAGAGTTATCACTATGTTTTCTGTGATGTTACATAGAACTATATGAAGTATCTACTAAATTATCTGCACTGTGAGAGTTATCACAGTGTTATGTTTGATGATCAGAGTTATTAATGTGTATCTCTGATGTTATATAGGTGTAAAGGAAGCATTTACTACATTATCTGTACTCAGAGAGTTATCACTGTGTTATCTGTGATGCTACACAGGACTATAGGAATCATCTACTACATTATTTGTACACAAAGAGTTATCACTATGTTATCTGTGATGTTACATAGGACTGTAGGTAACATCTATTACATTTTCTGTACTCAGAGTCATCTTTATGTTATCTGTGATGTTACATAGAACTATAGGAAGCATCTACTAAATTATCTGCACTCAGAGAGTTATCACCGTGTTATTTATGATGTTACATAGGACTATAGGAAGCATCTAGTACATTATCTGTACTCAGGGAGTTATCACTGTGTTATCTGTGATGTTACATAGGACTATAGGAAGTATCTACTACATTATCTGTACTCAGAGAGTTAATCACTGTGTTATCTGTGATGTTACATAAAACAGTAAGTTACATCTACTACATTATTTGTGCTCAGAGAGTTATCATTGTGTATCTGTGATGTTACACAGGACTATAGTTACAATCTACTACTTTATCTGTACTCAGAGTTATTACTGTGTTATCTGTGATTTTACATAGAACTATAAGAAACATCTACTAAATTTTCTACTTTCAGAGAGTTATCACTGTGTTATCTGTGATGTTACATAAGACTATAGAAATCATCTACTACATTATCTGTACTCAGAGTGTTATCACTGTGGTATCTGTGGTGTTACATAGGACTGCAGGTGACATCTACTTCATTATCTGTACTCAGAGAGTCATCACTGTGTTATCTGTGATGCTACATAGGACTATAAGAATCATCTACTACATTATCTGTACGCAAAGAGTTATCACTGTGTTATCTGTGATGTTACATAGGACTGTAGGTAACATCTATTACATTATCTGTACTCCAGAGAGTTATCACTGTTATTATCTGTGATGTTACACCCAGGATATAAGAATAATCTACTACATTATCTGTACTCAGAGTTTCTTTATGTTATCTGTGATGTTACATAGAACTATAGGTAATCATCTACTAAATTATCTGCACTCAGAGAGTTATCCACTTATTTATCTGTAATGTTACATAAAACTATAGGAAGCATCTACTATATTATCAGTAACTCAGAGAGTTATGCCCCTGCGTTATTTGTAATGTGACATTGCACTATAGGAAGCATCTAGTACATTATTTATGCTCAGAGAGTTATCACTGTGTTATCTGTGATGTTACATAGGACTATAAGAAGTATCTACTACATTATCTGTATTCAGGGAGTTATCACTGTGTCATCTATGATGTTACATAGGACTATAGATACAATCTACTAAATTATCTGCCCTCAGAGACTTATCACTGTGCTATCTGTGATGTTACAAAGAACTATAGGAAGCATCTAGTACATTATCTGAACTCAGAGAGTTATCACTGTGTTATCTGTGATGTTACATTGAACTATAGGAAGCATCTAGTACATTATCTGAACTCAGAGAGTTATCACTGTGTTATCTGTGATGTTACTTAGGACTATAGGAAGTATGTACTACATCATCTGCCCTCAGAGACTTATCACTGTGCTATCTGTGATGTTACAAAGAACTATAGGAAGCATCTACTAAATTATCTGCACTCAGAGAGTTATCACTGCGTTATTTGTGATGTTACATTGAACTATAGGAAGCATCTAGTACATTATCTGAACTCAGAGAGTTATCACTGTGTTATCTGTGATGTTACTTAGGACTATAGGAAGTATGTACTACATCATCTGTACTCAGGGAGTTATCACTGTGTTATCTGTGATGTTACATAAATCTATAGGAAGTATCTACTATATTATATGTACTCAGAGAGTTATCACTGTGTTATCTGTGATGTTACATAGGACTGTAAGTAATATCTACTACATTATTTGTGCTCAGAGAGTTATTACTGTGTATCTGTGATGTTACACAGGGCTATAAGAATCATCTACTACATTATCTGTACTCAGAGTTAAGGCCCCTTTAGACGGGCCGATGTGTCTCCCTGCCCGAGTGCCGATCAGCGATATCGGCGCTCGGGCAGGGAGCCTTTACACGGCCCGATGAATCGAGCGCCGGGCCGCACGAGTGATCGCTGTATCACTCGTGCGGCCGGGAAGCTCCATACTGTCAGGCGCACATCGCCTGTTTACACAGGCCGATGTGCGCCCGACAGATTGGATCTTTTGTAGAAACCAAAAGATCCAATCAGCCGACGAACGAGCGTTTTGCTCGTTTGTCGGCTGATTAGGGCCACTTTTACACGGGCCGATTATCGGCACTAGCGTTCCTAGGAACGATTTTTCGGCCGATAATCGGCCCGTGTAAAAGGACCTTTATCTTTGTGTTATCTGTGATGTTACATTGAACTATATGAAGCATCTACTACATCATCTGTACTCTGAGAGTCATTACTGTGTTATCTTTTATGCTACATAGGACTATAGAATCATCTATTATGTACACAAAAAGTTATCACTGTGTTATCTGTGATGTTACATAGGAATATAGGTAACATCTTTTACATTTTCTGTACTCAGAGAGTTATCACTGTGTTATCTGTGATGTTACATAGGACTGTAGGAAGCATCTACTACATTATCTGTACTCAGAGAGTTATCACTGTGTTATCTGTGATGTTACATAGGACTGTAGGAAGCATCTACTACATTATCTGTACTCAGAGAGTTATCACTGTGCTATCTGTGATGTTACATAGGACTGTTGGTAACATCTAATAGATTATTTGTGCTCAGAGAGTTATCACTGTGTATCTGTGATGTTACCCAGGACTATAGCAAGCATCTACTGCATTATCTACTCAGAGTTATCTTTATGTTTTCTGTGATTACCTAGGAATATAGGAA
>ONZH01025481.1:0-78103 GCA_900303285.1 Rhinella marina | reverse complement strand
GTGTATAACATCCAGCCTCTAGCCATGCAGTCTACCATTACCACAGTGTATAACATCCAGCCTCTAGCCATGCAGTCTACCATTACCACAGTGTATAACATCCAGCCTCTAGCCATGTAGTCTACCATTACCACAGTGTATAACATCCAGCCTCTAGCCATGCAGTCTACCATTACCACAGTGTATAACATCCAGCCTCTAGCCATGCAGTCTACCATTACCACAGTGTATAACATCCAGCCTCTAGCCATGCAGTCTACCATTACCACAGTGTATAACATCCAGCCTCTAGCCATGCAGTCTACCATTACCACAGTGTATAACATCCAGCCTCTAGCCATGCAGTCTACCATTACCACAGTGTATAACATCCAGCCTCTAGCCATGCAGTCTACCATTACCACAGTGTATAACATCCAGCCTCTAGCCATGCAGTCTACCATTACCACAGTGTATAACATCCAGCCTCTAGCCATGCAGTCTACCATTACCACAGTGTATATAACATCCAGCCTCTAGCCATGTAGTCTACCATTACCACAGTGTATAACATCCAGCCTCTAGCCATGCAGTCTACCATTACCACAGTGTATAACATCCAGCCTCTAGCCATGCAGTCTACCATTACCACAGTGTATAACATCCAGCCTCTAGCCATGCAGTCTACCATTACCACAGTGTATAACATCCAGCCTCTAGCCATGCAGTCTACCATTACCACAGTGTATAACATCCAGCCTCTAGCCATGCAGTCTACCATTACCACAGTGTATAACATCCAGCCTCTAGCCATGCAGTCTACCATTACCACAGTGTATAACATCCAGCCTCTAGCCATGCAGTCTACCATTACCACAGTGTATAACATCCAGCCTCTAGCCATTGCAGTCTACCATTACCACAGGTGTATAACATCCAGCCTCTAGCCATGCAGTCTACCATTACCACAGTGTATAACATCCAGCCTCTAGCCATGCAGTCTACCATTACCACAGTGTATAACATCCAGCCTCTAGCCATGCAGTCTACCATTACCACAGTGTATAACATCCAGCCTCTAGCCATGCAGTCTACCATTACCACAGGTGTATAACATCCAGCCTCTAGCCATGCAGTCTACCATTACCACAGTGTATAACATCCAGCCTCTAGCCATGCAGTCTACCATTACCACAGTGTATAACATCCAGCCTCTAGCCATGCAGTCTACCATTACCACAGTGTATAACATCCAGCCTCTAGCCATGCAGTCTACCATTACCACAGTGTATAAACATCCAGCCTCTAGCCATGCAGTCTACCATTACCACAGTGTATAACATCCAGCCTCTAGCCATGCAGTCTACCATTACCACAGTGTATAACATCCAGCCTCTAGCCATGCAGTCTACCATTACCACAGTGTATAACATCCAGCCTCTAGCCATGCAGTCTACCATTACCACAGTGTATAACATCCAGCCTCTAGCCATGCAGTCTACCATTACCACAGTGTATAACATCCAGCCTCTAGCCATGCAGTCTACCATTACCACAGTGTATAACATCCAGCCTCTAGCCATGCAGTCTACCATTACCACAGTGTATAACATCCAGCCTCTAGCCATACAGTCTACCATTACCACAGTGTATAACATCCAGCTCTAGCCATGCAGTCTACCATTACCACAGTGTGTATAACATCCAGCCTCTAGCCATGCAGTCTACCATTACCACAGGTGTATAACATCCAGCCTCTAGCCATGCAGTCTACCATTACCACAGTGTATAACATCCAGCCTCTAGCCATGCAGTCTACCATTACCACAGTGTATAACATCCAGCCTCTAGCCATGCAGTCTACCATTACCACAGTGTATAACATCCAGCCTCTAGCCATGCAGTCTACCATTACCACAGTGTATAACATCCAGCCTCTAGCCATGCAGTCTACCATTACCACAGTGTATAACATCCAGCCTCTAGCCATGCAGTCTACCATTACCACAGTGTATAACATCCAGCCTCTAGCCATGCAGTCTACCATTACCACAGTGTATAACATCCAGCCTCTAGCCATGCAGTCTACCATTACCACAGTGTATAACAATCCAGCCTCTAGCCATTGCAGTCTACCATTACCACAGTGTATAACATCCAGCCTCTAGCCATGCAGTCTACCATTACCACAGTGTATAACATCCAGCCTCTAGCCATGCAGTCTACCATTACCACAGTGTATAACATCCAGCCTCTAGCCATGCAGTCTACCATTACCACAGTGTATAACATCCAGCCTCTAGCCATACAGTCTACCATTACCACAGTGTATATAACATCCAGCCTCTAGCCATGCAGTCTACCATTACCACAGTGATTAACATCCAGCCTCTAGCCATGCAGTCTACCATTACCACAGTGTATAACATCCAGCCTCTAGCCATGAAGTCTACCATTACCACAGTGTATAATATCCAGCCTCTAGCAATGCAGTCTACCATTACCAACAGGTGAATAACACCCAGCCTCTAGCCAATACAGTCTACCATTACCACAGTGTATAAACATCCAGCCTCTAGCCATGCAGTCTGCCATTACCACAGTGTATAACATCCAGCCTCTAACCATGAAGTCTACCATTACCACAGTGTTAAATATCCAGCCTCTAGCAATTGCAGTCTACCATTACCACAGGTGAATAACACCCAGCCTCTAGCCATACAGTCTACCATTACCACAGTGTATAACATCCAGCCTCTAGCCATGCAGTCTACCATTACCACAGTGTATAACATCCAGCCTCTAGCCATGCAGTCTACCATTACCACAGGTGTATAACATCCAGCCTCTAGCCATGTAGTCTGCCATTACCACAGTGTATAACAACCAGCCTCTAGCCATACAGTCTACCATTACCACAGTGTATAACATCCAGCCTCTAGCCATGCAGTCTACCATTACCACAGTTATAACATCCAGCCTCTAGCCATGCAGTCTACCATTACCACAGTGTATAACATCCAGCCTCTAGCCATACAGTCTACCATTACCACAGTGTATGACATCCAGCCTCTATCCATACAGTCTACCATTACCACAGTGTATAACATCCAGCCTTCTAGCCATGAAGTCTACCATTACCACAGTGTATAACATCCAGCCTCTAGCCATGCAGTCTACCATTACCACAGGTGAATAACACCCAGCCTCTAGCCATACAGTCTACCATTACCACAGTGTATAACATCCAGCCTCTAGCCATGCAGTCTGCCATTACCACAGTGTTATAACATCCAGCCTCTAGCCATGAAGTCTACCATTACACAGTGTATAACATCCAGCCTCTAGCCATGCAGTCTACCATACCAGGTGTATAACATCCAGCCTTAGCCATGTAGTCTGCCATTACCACAGTGTATAACAACCAGCCTCTAGCCATACAGTCTACCATTACCACAGTGTATAACATCCAGCCTCTAGCCATGCAGTCTACCATTACCACAGTGTAAACATCCAGCCTCTAGCCGTGCAGTCTACCATTACCACAGTGTATAACATCCAGCCTCTAGCCATGCAGTCTACCATTACCACAGTGTATAACATCCAGCCTCTAGCCATACAGTCTACCATTACCACAGTGTATAACATCCAGCCTCTAGCCATGCAGTCTACCATTACCACAGTGTATAACATCCAGCCTCTAGCCTATGCAGTCTACCATTACCACAGGTGTATAACATCCAGCCTCTAGCCATGTAGTCTACCATTACCACAGTGTATAACAACCAGCCTCTAGCCATACAGTCTACCCATTACCACAGTTGTATAACATCCAGCCTCTAGCCGTGCAGTCTACCATTACCACAGTGTTATAACATCCAGCCTCTAGCCATACAGTCTACATTACCACAGTTGTATAACATCCAGCCTCTAGCCATGTAGTCTACCATTACCACAGTGTATAACATCCAGCCTCTAGCCATACAGTCTACCATTACCACAGTGTATAACATCCAGCCTCTAGCCATGCAGTCTACATTACCACAGTGTTATAACATCCAGCCTCTAGCCATGCAGTCTACCATTACCACAGTGTATAACATCCAGCTCTAGTCCATGTAGTCTACCATTACCACAGTGTATAACATCCAACCTCTAGCCATGCAGTCTACCATTACCACAGTGTATAACATCCAGCCTCTATCCATGCAGTCTACCATTACCACAGTGTATAACATCCAGCCTCTAGCCATGTAGTCTACCATTACCACAGTGTATAACATCCAGTCTCTAGCCATGCAGTCTACCATTACCACAGTGTATAACATCCAGCTCTAGCCATGCACTCTACCATTACCACAGTGTATAACATCCGCCTCTAGCCATGTAGTCTACCATTACCACAGTGTACAACATCCAGCGTCTAGCCATGTAGTCTACCATTACCACAGTGGTATAACATCCAGCCTCTAGCCATGCAGTCTACCATTACCACAGTGTTAACATCCAGTCTCTAGCCATGCACTCTACCATTACCACAGTGTATAACATCCGCCTCTAGCCATGTAGTCTACCATTACCACAGTGTACAACATCCAGCCTCTAGCCATGTAGTCTACCATTACCACAGTGTTATAACATCCAGCCTCTAGCCATCAGTCTACCATTACCACAGTGTACAACATCCAGCCTCTAGCCATGTAGTCTACCATTACACAGTGTATAACATCCAGCCTCTAGCCATGAGTCTACCATTACCCAGTGTATAACATCCAGCCTCTAGCCATGCAGTCTACCATTACCACAGTCTAAACATCCAGCCTCTAGCCATAAGTCTACCATTACCACAGTGTATAACATCCAGCCTCTAGCCATGATAGTCTACCATTACCACAGTGTATAACATCCAGCCTCTAGCCATGCAGTCTACCATTACCACAGTGTATAACATCCACCTCTAGCCATGCAGTCTACCATTACCACAGTGTATAACATCCAGCCTCTAGCCATACAGTCTACCATTACCACAGTGTATAACATCAGCCTCTAGCCATACAGTCTACCATTACCACAGTGTATAACATCCAGCCTCTAGCCATGCAGTCTACCATTACCACAGTGTATAACATCCAGCCTCTAGCCATGCAGTCTACCATTACCACAGTGTATAACATCCAGCCTCTAAGCCATGCAGTCTTACCATTACCACAGTGTATAACATCCAGCCTCTAGCCATGCAGTCTACCATTCACCACAGTGTTATAACATCCAGCCCTCTAGCCATGACAGTCTATACCATTACCACAGTGTATAACATCCAGCCTCTAGCCATTGCAGTCTACCATTAACCACAGTGCATAAACATCCAGCCTCTAGCCATACAGTCTACCATTACCACAGTGCATAACATCCAGCCTCTAGCCATGCAGTCTACCATTACCACAGTGTATAACATCCAGCCTCTAGCATACAGTATACCATTACCACAGTGTATAACATCCAGCCTCTAGTCATGCAGGCTACCATTACCACAGTGTATAACATCCAGCCTCTAGCCATGCAGTCTACCATTACCACAGTGTATAACATCCAGCCTCTAGCCATGCAGTCTACCATTACCACAGTGTATAACATCCAGCCTCTAGCCATGCAGTCTACTATTACCACAGTGTATAACATCCAGCCTCTAGCCATTGTAGTCACCATTACCACAGTGTATAACATCCAGCCTCTAGCCATGCAGTCTACCATTACCACAGTGTATAACATCCAGCCTCTAGCCATACAGTCTACCATTACCACAGTGTATAACATTCAGCCTCTAGCCATGCAGTCTACCATTACCACAGTGTATAACAATCCAGCCTCTAGCCATACAGTCTACCATTACCACAGTGTATAACATCCAGCCTCTAGCCATACAGTCTACCATTACCACAGTGTATAACATTCAGCCTCTAGCCATGTAGTCTACCATTACCACAGTGTATAACATCCAGCCTCTAGCCATGCAGTTTCCTTTACAGACAATGGTGACAGAAAGGCTTGTTGTAAAGATCTCCCTGAATTCCTATGTGTTCCTGTAATAGGAGACATTGCTACCACAAGTCACTTCCTGAAATGTCTTGTCTCCTAGATATTCCATCACCAGTTAGCGGTATTATAGTATAGTGGAAGAAACCACAGCAACCCCGCCACGAAGTGGAGACCACGTAAAGTTACAGACGTTGTTTCAGTGAGGGAAATCTTAAAGGGGTTGTCAGCTTTTTTATATGGATGACAAGATAAGGTGAATAAGAAGGAGCCGTCCCACTGAAGTGAACTAAACGGCGTCATTGTATTTACACTGTATGATGTCTGCAATGTCCACGGCGAGAAGGGAAACAGTGAAGAGAAAGCAGCGCTCGTACAAACATCAGCGTCTGACCACAAATAATCTTCTGGATGTCGAGGTAAAAATTTTATCTATCTCCTATCTATCTATCTATCTATCTATCTATCTATCTATCTATCTATCTATCTATCTATCTCATATCTATATCTATCTATCTATCTATTTATCTATCTATCTATCTATCTATCTATCTATCTATCTATCTATCTATCTATCTCATATCTATATCTATCTATCTATCTATCTATCTATCTATCTATCTATCTATCTATCTATCTATCTCATATCTATATCTATCTATCTATCTATCTATCTATCTATCTATCTATCTCCTATCTAATATCTATCTATCTATCTATCTATCTATCTATCTATCTATCTCATAATCTATCTATCTATCTATCTATCTTATCTATCTATCTATCTATCTATCTCCTATCTATCTATCTATCTATCTATCTATCTATCTATCTTTCTATCTTTCCACCCCTCTCTTTCAGCGGCGTCTCTCCCTTCTTCCAGTATATTACTCTTCTGGAGCAGTCGCTTTATCTTCATTAGGTTCCTGTTTGTTTCTTTCTTCGGCTTCAATTTTCAGAGCAGAAACCAGAAGCAGGAAAACTGCGGAGACCGAGGCTTCCCGCCGGAGAGAGACGGCCGAGACAGAGAGCTACATAAGCGAGACATCTCCTGGAGAGACAGCAGAATCTGACCTGCGAGGGATGAGAAGACCTGCCCCAGGTGTCACTGCCTCCTGATAGGAGTCCTAGTACCAGAGGATGATAGGAGTTCTAATACCACAAGATAATTGGAGTTCTAATACCAGAGGATGATAGGAGTTCTAATACTCAGAGCCGGGTTGCTGTCCTGGAGCAGTATACACTGTATATTCCTGAGGCTGACATTCCTGCCTGTCTTGGTTCTGGTCTCGGCCCGGTCCCTGTGTCCAGCACCACTCCGGCTGGTACCGGGCAGATCACGCACAAGGACAATATCCCTGCAGTGTAAGAACCCATCATCCGCTCTGTTGTATAGAAAAGCTTATTCTGCTTCACGCCCCATTTATCTGGGGGATCCAGGACCCGGGCTGCAGGGGCCCGCCAGTCCTTCTGCCACATCAGAGGCCCCGTATTGTGCCAATCACATGATACCTGGAGGGGGAGGGAGTAGATTTCAGGTTCTGCCTAGTGGCCCAGAAGCTTCAAACGACTGGATCTGAGACTACAACTCCCAGCAGGAGAGCCGCCGAGCTCACCACATCCGAGAAGCCACAGGTTACAGAGAAGAAATCTACAAAACAAACACGCGGCCATGAATCGTGTGCCCAGACGCAGCATCGCCGCCAGCGGTACCAGCGCCGTCTGCGGTTCCAGTATCAACATGGGGGCGATGCCAGGGGAGCGGAGAATTGGGGATTTGGATGCAGAGGACGCGGTCCCGGCTCTGCTCCTTCCCTCCTCCCGCAGACTCTTTTCTTAGTAATGTCTCGTTTGATTTCGGAGGTAATGCATTTTTTAGAAATCAAAGCCGATTCTCGCGATCCCCTCTCGGGCCCCAGGACGCTCGGCCCAGATGAGAGACACCAATCATTTCCTTGTTAGTTTTGATTTTAGTTACAAGAGCTTTCAACTTGGTTAAATCTCCTGGAGAAATGTTATAACAAGCAGCTGAGGGAATACCCGGCACACCCTGTGCTGCAGCTCCGCACCCCTCCTCCCCCGACCCGACCCCCTCCTCCTCATCCTCCTCTTCTCTTCTTTGCATTTATTTAAACAGAATACACACCAAGAACAAACACACAGAACCGGGGAGGTCTCCCGCCGCCTCTCCGGAGCGCCCCTTTAGCCTCCATATAGAGACATACCGGCAGTGGGAAAGGATATGTGGCAACTAAAATCGATCCCGTAAATTATTCATTGTCATTAATTATCGATTCCTATATCCGACGGCAACGTTTGGGAGAGTTGAAAGGAGGGAAGTGTTTTTTTTTTTCTAGTCATAACCTCATTGTTTTATAACCCCCGGCAAAGCTACAAATCCACAGATCCCCCGTCTCTCCGCAGACCCCCACCCAATGAGACGCAGCGTGTTACCGTAAACCCCACTCAATCAATGGGGATCAATGACAGATCTTAACTAACAACTACAGAGAGGCTTTCATGTCAAATCCCAGATCAAATGTCACACACACTACCCGCTAAATGGGGGAGAGGGATGAGAGGGGACCCCGCTAATTAGGAGGGCAAGTGCACCGAAACGGGAGCCGGCCCTGTACTGCGCTATGGAATGTGGAGAGGAAGAGGGAAGAAAGATGATGAGATAGAGATAGATAGATAGATAGATAGATAGATAGATAGATAGAGAGTAGATAGATAGATAGATAGATAATAGATAGATAGATAATAGATAGATAGATAGATAATAGATAGATAGATATGAGATAGATAGATAGATAGATAGATAGATAGATAGATAGATATAGATAGATAGATAGAGATAGATAATAGATAGATATATAGATAGATAGATAGATAGATAGATAGATAGATAGATAGATAGATAGATAGATAGATAGATATAGATAGATATAGATAGATAGATAGATAGATAGATAGATAGATAGATAGATAGATATATAGATATGATAGATAGATAGATAGATATAGATAGATAGATAGATAGATAGATAGATAGATAGATAGATAGATAGATAGATAGATAGATAGATAAATAATAGATAATAGATAGATAGATAGATAGATAGATAGATAGATAGATAGATAGATAATAGATAGATAGATAGATAGATAGATAGATAGATAGATAGATATATAGATAGATAGATAGATAGATAGATAGATAATAGATAGATAGATAGATAGATAGATGATAGATAGATAGATAGATAGATAGATAGATAGATAGATAGATAGATAGATAGATATGATGATAGATAGATAGATAGATATAGATAGATAGATAATAGATAATAAATAGATAGATGATAGATAGATAGATAGATAGATAATAGATAGATAGATAGATAGGAGATAGATAATAGATAGATAGATAATAGATAGATAGATAGATAGATAGATAGATAGATAGATAGATAGATAATAGATAGATAGATAGATAGATAGATAGATAGATAGATAGATAATAGATAGATAGATAGATAGATAGATAGATAGATAGATAGATAGATAGATAGATAGAGTCAGTCAGGGGTCTAGATCTGTATTTGCCCTCTCTTGTGTCATTTCTTTTCTGTATCAGTCCCTCAGATCTTCTCCTCCATGAAGCAGATTACATTTGTGGGTTCAGATGAAGGCGCGAGGTGCCGATCCCTCTCATCATCATCATCTGGGATATCAACGGAAGGTGGGATGGGTCTGGCACTGAAGGGGTTAACTGAAAATCCTTCCCACAAAGCGATTTATTTTGGTGTTGATTAAAATGCAGCGGAGAGAAAAGTGTCTGAAAACTCAATATTTTGCCCAAAGTCTTTGAAGACCGACATAAAACGGTTCCACCTCACACCGATCTAATAAGGATCAATACATCCCTTCGTTCGGTAGTTTGAAGATCTGTTGACTTTCTGAGGTGATGAAAATGTTTGGAACATGCAGAAAAAAATCATTTTTTTTTAAAGAAATGAACTAAATTTTGTTCCTTTGTAACTTCACCTGAAGAGCGGACCTTTGAGGTGCCGCAGAGTAGACCTGGAGTTATAAGGGATGAGTAGACCTGGAGTTATAAAGGAAGAGTAGACCTGGAGTTATAAGTGAAGAGCAGACCTGGAGTTTTTAATAAGAGTTATGAAGAGTAGACCTGGAGTTATAAGGGAAGAGTAGACCTGGAGTTATAAGGGAAGAGTAGACCTGGAGTTATGGTAAAGAGTAGACCTGGAGTTATAAGGGAAGAGCAGACCTGGAGTTATAAGTGAAGAGTAGACCTGGAGTTATAAGTGAAGAGTAGACCTGGAGTTATAAGGGAAGAGTAGACCTGGAGTTATGGTAAGAGTAGACCTGGAGTTATAAGGGAAGAGCAGACCTGGAGTTATAAGTGAAGAGTAGACCTGGAGTTATAAGGGAAGAGTAGACCTGGAGTTATAAGTGAAGAGTAGACCTGGAGTTATAAGGGAAGAGTAGACCTGGAGTTATGGTAAGAGTAGACCTGGAGTTATAAGGGAAGAGAGACCTGGAGTTATTGAAGAGTAGACCTGGAGTTATAAGGGAAGAGTAGACTGGAGAGTGAAGAGTAGACCTGGAGTTTAAGTGAAGAGTAGACCTGGAGTTATGGAGTAGAGTAGACCTGGAGTTATAAGAAGTAGAAGAGTAAGAGTAGACTGGAGTTATAAGGGAAGAGTAGACCTGGAGTTATTAGATAAGTGGTAAGAGTAGACCTGGAGTTATAGAAGGGAAGAGTAGACCTGGAGTTATGGAAGAGTAGACCTGGAGTTATAAGAGTAAGAGTAGACCTGGAGTTATAAGGGAAGAGTAGACCTGGAGTTATAAGGGAAGAGTAGACCTGGAGTTATAAGGAAGAGTAGACCTGGAGTTAGTAAGAGTAGACCTGGAGTTATGGTAAGAGTAGACCTGGAGTTATAAGGGAAGAGTAGACCTGGAGTTATAAGGGAAGAGTAGACCTGGAGTTATAAGGGAAGAGTAGACCTGGAGTTATAGAGTGAGAGAGTAGACCTGGAGTATAAGGGAAGAGTAGACTGGAGTTATAAGGGAAGAGTAGACCTGGAGTTATGGTAAGAGTAGACCTGGAGTTATGGTAAGAGTAGACCTGGAGTTATAAGGGAAGAGTAGACCTGAGTAGTTATAAGGAAGAGTAGACCTGGAGTTAGAAGAGTACCTAGTTATGGAAGTAAGAGTAGACCTGGAGTTATAAGAGTAGAGGAGTAAAGAAGAGTAGACCTGGAGTTATAAGGGAAGAGTAGACCTGGAGTTAGTTATGAGTAGACCTGAAGAGTAGACCTGGAGTTATAAGGGAAGAGTAGACCTGGAGTTATGGTAAGAGTAGACCTGGAGTTAGAAGAGTAGACCTGGAGTTATGTAAGAGTAGACCTGGAGTTATTGGTAAGAGTAGACCTGGAGTTATAAGGGAAGAGTAGACCTGGAGTTATAAGGGAAGAGTAGACCTGGAGTTATAAGAGAAGAGTAGACCTGGAGTTATGGTAAGAGTAGACCTGGAGTAGAAGAGTAGACCTGGAGTTATAAGGGAAGAGTAGACCTGGAGTTAGTAAGAGTAGACCTGGAGAGGAGAAGGAGAGTAGTAGACTGGAGTTAGTGTAAGAGTAGACCTGGAGTTATGGAAGAGTAGACCTGGAGTTATAAGTGAAGAGTAGACCTGGAGTTATAAGTGAAGAGTAGACCTGGAGTTATGGTAAGAGTAGACCTGGAGTTTAATGGAAGAGGTAGAGACCTGGAGTTTATAGTAGACCTGAAGGTAAGAGTAGACCTGGAGTTATAAGGGAAGAGTAGACCTGGAGTTATAGACCTGGAGTTATAAGTGAAGAGTAGACCCTGGAGTTATAAGGGAAAGAGTAGACCTGGAGTTATGGTAAGAGTAGACCTGGAGTTATTAAGGTAAAGAGTAGACCTGGAGTTATAAGGGAAGAGTAGACCTGGAGTTATAGAGTGAAGAGTAGACCTGGAGACCTTTATAAGGGAAGAGTAGACCTGGAGTTATGGTAAGAGTAGACCTGGAGTTAGTGAAGAGTAGACCTGGAGTTATAAGGGAAGAGTAGACCTGGAGTTATAAGAGTAGACCTGGAGTTATACAGGAAGAGTAGACCTGAGTTAAGGTAAGAGTAGACCTGGAGTATATAAGAGAGTAGACCTGGAGTTATAAGGGAAGAGTAGACCTGGAGTTATGGTAAGAGTAGACCTGGAGTTATAGACCTGGAGTAGTAGACCTGGAGTATAGAAGAGTAGACCTGGAGTTATTATAAGGGAAGAGTAGACC
Organism: Rhinella marina; assembly: GCA_900303285.1. Lineage (NCBI taxonomy): Eukaryota > Metazoa > Chordata > Amphibia > Anura > Bufonidae > Rhinella > Rhinella marina. Next base: position 65,751 of record ONZH01025481.1, on the reverse strand, counting down.
TGGAGTTATGGTAAGAGTAGACCTGGAGTTATGGTAAGAGTAGACCTGGAGTTATAAGGGAAGAGTAGACCTGGAGTTATAAGGAAGAGTAGACCTGGAGTTATAAGTAAGGAGTAGACCTGGAGTTTAAGGGAAAGTAGACCAGATGGAAGAGTAGACCTGGAGTTATAAGGGAAGAGTAGACCTGGAGTTATAGAGAGAGAATAGTAAGAGTAGAGAGAGGGAAGAGTAGACCTGGAGTTTATGGTAAGAGTAGACCTGGAGTTATGGTAAGAGTAGACCTGGAGTTTAGTAGAACTGGAGTTAAAAGGTAGAGTAGACCTGGAGATGAGTAAGAGTAGACCTGGAGTAAGAGTAGACCTGGAGTTATAAGGGAAGAGTAGACCTGGAGTTTATAAGGAGAAGAGAAGACCCTGGAGTTATAAGGGAAGAGTAGACCTGGAGTTATGAATAAGAGTAGACCTGAGAGATAAGGAAGAGTAGACCTGGAGTTATAAGGGAAGAGTTAGACCTGGAGTATATAGAAAGAGTTAGATATAGGAGGAGAGTAGACCTGGAGTTAGTAACCTGGAGTAAGAAGATAGACCTGGAGTTATGGTAAAGTAGACCTGGAGTTATAAGGGAAGAGTAGACCTGGAGTTATAAGTGAAGAGTAGACCTGGAGTTATAAGGGAAGAGTAGACCTGGAGTTATAAAGTGGAGAAGAGTAGACCTGGAGTTATAAGGAAGGGAGTAGACCTGGAGTAGATGATAAGAAGTAGAGACCTGACCTGGAGTTATGGGTAAGAGTAGACCTGGAGTTAAGATAGACCTGGGAAGAGTAGACCTGGAGTGGTATAATGGTAAGAGTAGACCTGGAGTTATAAGGGAAGAGTAGACCTGGAGTTATAAGGAGAGAGAGTAGACCTGGAGTTATAAGTGAAGAGTAGACCTGGAGTTATAAGTGAAGTTATAAGTAGACCTGGAGTTATAAGGGAATAGTAGACCTGGAGTTATAAAGGAGAGTAGACCTGGAGTTATAAAGAGTAGACCTGGAGTATAAGGGAAGATAGACCTGGAGTATGGTAAGAGTAGACCTGGAGTTATAAGTGAAAGAGTAGACCTGGAGTTATAAGAGTAGACCTGGAGTTATGGAAGGGAAGAGTAGACCTGGAGTTATGGTAGTACCCTGGAAGAGTAGACCTGGAGTTATAAGGAAAGAGACTATAGTGGAGAGTTATAAGGTAAGAGTAGACCTGAGAAGAAGTTATAAGGGAAGAGTAGACCTGGAGTTTAGAGTAGACCTGGAGTTATAAGGGAAGAGTAGACCTGGAGTTATGAGTAGAGAGTAGATAAGAGTAGACCTGGAGTATAAGGGAAGAGTAGACCTGGAGTTATAAGTGGTAAGAGTAGACCTGGAGTTATAAGGAAGAGTAGACCTGGAGTTATAAGGGAAGAGTAGACCTGGAGTTATAAGAGTAGAGAGTTAGAGAAGAGAGGAAGAGACCTGGAGTTATAAGTGAAGAGTAGACCGGAGTTGATAAGAGTAGTAACCTGGAGTTAAGAGAGTAGACCTGGAGTTATAAGGAGAAGAGTAGACCTGGAGTTATAAGTGAAGAGTAGACCTGGAGTTTAAGGAAGAGTAGACCTGGAGTTTATAAAAGAGTAGACCTGGAGTTATAAGGAAGAGTAGACCTGGAGTTATAGTAGATAAGGTAAGAGTAGACCTGGAGTTATTAGACCTGGAGGTTATAAGTAAGAGTAGACCTGGAGTTATTGAAGAGTAGAGGAGAAGAAGTAGACCTGGAGTTATAAAAGTAGACCTGGAGAGTAGTAACCTGGAGTTATAAGGTAAGAGTAGACCTGGAGTTAAGGAAGAGTAGGAGTTATAAGGAAAGAGAAGACCTGGAGTTATAAGTGAAGAGTAGACCTGGAGTTAGTAAGAGTAGAGACCTGGAGTTATAAGGGAAGAGTAGACCTATTAGACCTGGTAAGAGGGTAGACCTGGAGTTATGTAAAGAGTAGACCTGGAGTTATAAGGAAGAGTAGACCTGTAGAGTTATGGAGTAGTAAGAGACCTAGAGAGTGGAAGAATAACCTGGAGCTATGGTAAGAGTAGACCTGGAGTGGTTAAGGGTAAGAGTAGACCTGGAGTTATAAGAGAAGAGTAAGACCTGGAGTTAATAGTAAGATAGACTTAGGTTATTGGTAAGAATAGACCTTGAATTATGGTAAGGGTAGAGCTTGATTTCTGGTAAGGGTAGACCTAGAGTTATGATAAAGTAAGAGCTGGTAAAAGTAGATTTCTAGTTATGGTAAGAGGATGGACCTGGAGTTATAGTAACTAGAGACCTGGAGTTATGGTAAGAGAAGACCTTGAGTTACAACAGTTTTAGACATTGACTTGCTGCAAGGGAAGACCCAGCATTACACCTAAAGCAGACAAGTTTCTTTGTGATTAGATTTCGCAAGATAGCCCATGAGTGATCCTGAGTAGATCTTGAGGTCCCCCAAGAAGAGACCTTGAGCTGCTGCAATGAGAAAACCTTTGAGTTGCCAAAACAATAGACACCAGGAGTAGACCATGATTTGCTGCAAGAGAAGATCTTACTGAAAGAGCAGACTTCAGTTTCCACACAAATAGTGAAACCCTGCCAAAAGGCTAGACCTTGTACTCCTGCAAGAGTAGATCCTCACTTTTCAGTTACATCAATAGAGGACGTGGAATTACCACAAAAGTAAACCTTGACTTGCTGCACAGATGTGGGAGAACTAAGAGTCCCTGCATGAACCAGGCTTCTGGTGAGGACCTATGTAAAGACTCAGGTCTCCACAGATTTCAGTCCTTGACTTGTGATGGTTTCTACAATGAGGGGAGATGTGAGGGTAATTACTGGAGCGGGGCAGGAAGAAGAACTTGAGACGACTTCTTGTATTTTCAATTCCTCTTCTTTCTTTTTCATTTAAACCATCTTCAAAACTGGAATTAATATTGATTTTATTTTTTTCATTTAACAGCCGTCCAAAGACTGGAGATTATGAATTGTAAAGTGAGTGGCCCATGATTAGGTTTCCTCGTACCCCCCCCCCAGCACCCAAACAACCCCCGAACCTGTACCCAAGGAGGGGCTCATTGGATGGTCATTAATAAGGCCCCCCACCTCCTGCTGACAGGTGAATAATGACGCTGGAGCCGCTTTATAAAGCCGCCATCCCGAAGTCACATCTCTATTTAATGAGGGGATCGGTTTGCCATAAGTCATGTCCGTGTTAACCCTTTCTCCACCAGGAGCCTTCAGATATACCCCTTGTCCTGCCATTTTTAACATCGCAACGTAAAACGGCAGATCACACGTCAACCTGTAGTCCTATGTAAACCACATATAAAGACGAGCCCAGCGACAAATACCCCTGCCCTAAGGATGGCAGCGCAGGGTGCACTATGTACGGCACAGGCAGTGCAGGGCACACTATGTACGGCACAGGCAGCGCAGGGCGCACTATGTATGGCACAGGCAGTGCAGGGCGCACTATGTACGGCACAGACAGCGCAGGGTGCACTATGTACGACACAGACAGCGCAGGGCGCACTACGTATGGCCAGGCAGGCAGCTACGCACTATACGACACAGACAGCGCAGGCGTATGGCACAGGCAGCGCAGGGTCACTATGTATGGCACAGGCAGCGCAGGGCGCACTATGTACGACACAGGCAGCGCAGGGCGCACTATGTATGGCACAGGCAGCGCAGGGCTCACTATGTATGGCACAGGCAGCGCAGGGCGCACTATGTACGACACAGACAGCGCAGGGGCACTATGTATGGCACAGGCAGCGCAGGGCGCACTATGTACACAGCGCAGGGCGCACTATGTATGGCGCACTATGTAGGCAGCGCAGGGCGCACTATGTACGGACACAGCAGCACAGGGCGCATTATGTATGGCACAGGCAGCGCAGGGCGCACTATATACGGGACAGGCAGCGCACGGCGCACTTTGTACTGCACAGGCTGCACAGAGGCACTATGTACGGCGCAGGCAGCGCAGGGCGCACTATGTATGACACAGACAGCGCAGCCGCAATGTATGGCACAGACAGCAGGGCGCACTATGTACGGCACGACAGCGCAGGGCACACTTTGTACAGCAACGCTGCACACAGGGCAGGTACTATGTACGGCACAGGTACGGTGTACAGGCAGCGCAGGGCGACTATGTACGGCACAGGTATCGCAGGACACACTATGTACGGCACAGGCAGCGCAGGGCGCACTTTGTACAGCACATGCGCACAGGGCGCACTATGTACGGCACAGGTATCGCAGGACACACTATGTACGGCACAGGCAGCGCAGGGCGCACTATGTACGGCACAGGCAGCGCAGGGCGGCACTATGTACGGCACAGGCAGCGCAGGGCGCACTATGCACGGCACAGGCAGTGCAGGGCACACTATGCACGGCACAGGCAGCGCAGGTCGCGCTTTGTATGGCACAGGCAGCGCAGGGCGCACTCATGCACGGCACACAGGCAGCGCAGGTCGCGCTTTGTAGTGGCACATGGCACAGGCAGCGCAGGGCACACTATGTACGGCAACAGGCAGCGCAGGGCGCGCTTGTACGGCACAGGGCGCACTATGTACAGCACAGGCAGGGGGCACTATGTACGGCCAGGCAGCGCAGGTCGCTCTTTGTATGGCACAGGCAGCGCAGGCCAACTTTGTACGGCACAGGGCCGCACTATGTATGGCACAGGCAGGACGCATACTATGTATGGCACAGGCAGCGCAGGGCATACACTATGTACGGCACAGGCAGCGCAGGGCGCACTTTGTACGGCACAGGCAGCGCAGGGCACACTATGTATGGCACAGGCAGCGCAGGGCATACTATGTACGGCACAGGCAGCGCAGGGCATACTATGTAACGGCACAGGCAGCGCAGGGCATACTATGTACGGCACAGGCAGCGCAGGGCACACTATGTACGGCACAGGCAGCGCAGGGCCACACTTTGTACGGCACAGGCAGCGCAGGGCGCACTATGTATGGCACAGGCAGTGCAGGGTGCACTATGCACGGCACAGGCAGCGCAGGGCACACTATGTATGGCACAGGGCCCCACATGTATGGCCAGGCAGCGTAGGGCGCACTATGTACGGCACAGGCAGCGCAGGGCGCACTATGTATGGCACAGGCACGCAGGCGCACTATGATGGCACAGGCACGGCGCAGGGCGCACTATGTACGGCACGGCACAGGCGGCAGGCGCACTATGTATGGCACAGGCAGCGCAGGGCGCACTATGTACAGCAGGGGCACTATGTACGCACAGGCGCACAGGGCGCACTATGTACGGCACACAGCGCACTATGTACGGCACGGCAGAGCACACTATGTACAGCACAGGGCGCACTATGTACAGGCACAGGGGCCACTATGTACAGCACAGGGCGCACAGCGCACAGGGCCACATGTACAGCACAGGGCGCACTATGTACGGCACAGGCAGCAGCAGGGCGCACTATGTACAGCACAGGGCGCACTATGCACGGCGCACAGGCAGCGCAGGGCGCACTATGTACAGCACAGGGCGCACTATGTACGGCACAGGCACAGCAGCAGCAGGCCCACTATGTACAGCACAGGGCCCACTATGTACGGCACAGGCAGCGCAGGGCACACTATGTACAGCACAGGGCCCACTATGTACGGCACAGGCAGCGCAGGGCATACTATGTACGGCACAGGGCGCACTATGTACGGCACAGGCAGCGCACTGAATGCAGGCAGACTATTACAGCTAAATGATGAAGTACATGGAGGATACACTATACTGGACTGGAGTATTCACGGTTAATGGCCGTGTTGCCACTTTGTGATTAATAAGTGGGTTTTGGGAGCAGTTTGGGCGCTCGCTCTGTAAACGGTTCGCCGTCGCTGCTCTTCAGGGATACAGAGGAGTGTTGTAGGATGCAGCAGAGCTGCGTTTGTTGCGTTAATTACTCTGGATATACATGCATATCAGAGAGATACAACTCTTTACACAGTACACGTATGTATTCAGCTCTGCTACATCTCTCCAGCTCTCATCGGTTTCTGACACATTCACAGGGATAACAATGTCAGGAATTCTGGGCGGAAAGTTGTGTTTGTTCCCCATCATCCCCGTCTCCCTCAATCTTTTCCAATAGTCAGTAGTTTCTCTTCTCCCAAAGCTTTAGGATGAGTTCCATCGAGCTGGGAATTTTATTAACATCCACAAACACTTTGCAAACACCCGCAAGGCTTGTGGCATCGATTTCTAATTAGGCTCCTGTAATATGCAGCAGATTATAGTGAGGACAGTGCGAGGGGCTCCAGCACTTCAAAGAAAATGGCTGGCCAGGGGGACAGAGCTGCAGGCAAAGAATCACAGACAGGCAGCAAATCAAAGGGGTCTCTGAGCAGAAGGAGGGGGGCGGCCGCCCCCTCCCCACAAATCACTCCTACACAATCCGGGGTCTTTTATCAATATCCCAGGAGCTGCTAAAATGCTGCGGTTTTCTGTTTGTGTAACTAACTCGTCTCAGACTTAAAGTAACAACAATATTAGATCTGCTGTGCCAGAAATCCCCGCAGTGTTGTCAGGAGGATCCAGCCGCCCCGAAGCTGCAGAACTTTCTGCCTGTCCTGCCCCGGACAGAAGGGGCAACAGTCGTCCTGAAACCACGGACATGAGACGGAGAGGTGGAGAGTGGAATGAATGAAGAATGGGTAAAGGGATGAACGGAGGGATGAGAAGATACAATGTATAGATAGATGGACAGAAGAGATGAATGGAGAGGTGAATAGTGGAACAAACGAATGAAAGTAAAGTAAAGGAATAAACAGAGGAATAAGTAGATGCAATGTATAGATAGATGAATGAACAATTAATGATGAATGAATTAGATGGAGAGGTCAATGGAAAGGTGGATAGCGGAATGAACGAACAATGTGTGAGGGAATGAACGGAGGAATGAGATGTGATGATAGATAGATAGATGGAGAATGAATGAATGGTGAATGAATTAGATGGACAGAAGAGATGAAAGGATAGGTGGATGGTGGAACAAATGAATGGACAAGTGATAAATGAGGAATAAATGAATAAACAATGAGTAAAGGAATGAATGGATCTATAGAGGAATGGGTGGAATGTACAGACAGATAAATGGACAATGAACATATGATGAATGAATGAAAGAATAGGTGGACAGAGAAATGGATGGAAGGATGGGGATGGAAAGGGGAACGAATGGGAGAATGAAAAAGAGATAGAGAATTAGGTGAATGGATATTTGTATAGTGGAATGAATGGACAAGGAATAAATGGTGAATGCGTGACAGACAGAAAGAAAGAAAGAACAAAAGAATGAAAAGAAAAAGAAAGAAAAAAAGAACAAATGAAAGAAAAGAAAGAACAAAAAGAACAAGAAAGAATGGATGAAAGAACAAAAGAAAGAACAAAAGGAAAAAGAAAGAAAGAAAGAAAGAAAGAAAGAAAGAAAAAAAGAAAGAATGAGAAGAAAAAGAAATAAAGAAAGAAGGAAGGAATGAAAGAATGAAAGAGCAAAAGAATGAAAAGAAAAAGAAAGAAAGAAAAAAAGAACAAATGAAAGAAAAGAAAGAACAAAAGAAAGAACAAAAGAAAAAAGAAAGAAAGAAAGAAAGAAAGAAAGAAAGAAAGAAAGAAAGAAAGAAAGAAGAAGGGAAGAATAGAAGAAGGGGTGGAGAGAATATTGGAGCAATGGACAAGTGAATATATGATAGATTAATGAATGAAGAAATAAAAGGAAGAATGGGAGGTTAAGGGATTGGACGGAGAGATGGGATCACGGATGGCGGCTTCGTTTACATCTTCAGAACGTAATATAAAAGCCAATGGCTATTTTTACTCATTTTGGGCTAAAAAAATCATTTTTGCAATTGGTCATTTTAGTAGTTTCTGTGATACAGGGGTTAATTCTCAGTCTATTTGCAGACTGTAACTTTCTGTTACTCTGAGCCCCATCAGCTGACGGCTCATCTTGAGCTCTTATCTCTGATCTCATGACCTCATAAACACTCATTAAAGCTAAATTGTTATTAAACTGATAAGAATGTGGCTTAAATAATTGTTTATGAGGTCGGAGGTTCAGAGATAAGGGCTGTACATGAGCTGACAGCAAGTAACAGTTTGTAATAGACTGAAATTTAACCCCTGTATCACAAAAACTGCAGAAATTTTTTAATAAAGACCAGTTGAAAAAAATTACTCTTAGCCGAAAATAACTAAAAATTCAATCCTAAAAAAAAAATTTCTCTGAAGAAGTCTGTAGTCTTGAACTGTGGAAAGCAGTGTAATCTATGGGGGGTGTGTGAGCGACCTAACACAATAAGAGAACGTTAGAAAACATGTTCTCAGCATCGGAACGTGGAAACGGCAGACCGAAACATAAGATCAAGAGAAACTCGGAGAAAGATGGACAGAAGACGAAACCGCTGCTGAGCATCAAGCGGAGAGTATACGGGAGGACACATCTCCAATCATGGAGTGGGGGGCTGGTAAGAAACCGTGCTGTGGCATGCTGGGAGTTGCAGTGTTTCATTGGCTGTAGAATGACGGTATGGAGAGCGCAGCTTTATATGATCTTGCCATAAAAATGAGTCAATAAAAACCCTGCTAGGCCTAATGAACAGAACATCTGCTTAAAGGAGCACTCCGGGCAAAGCTGATACGTGTGCTATGCTTGTGCATGACCCAAGGGGCGGAGCCAAAGAACAACAGAGAGATCATCCCTGTGTGATGCTCCTCCCCCTCAGGTCCTGCATTACACACAACACCCTGCATCCATTTCACCCCGGGTGCTCCTTTAATTCACCGAGCCGCCCTTATTACTGCTCCTTCTCTTAGTATCAGTTTGTCTCCCAATCTTTTTTTCACTCCTGGATTAATTAGTTTTTAATTATGATTATCATGTAAATACTGTAATGGAACAGCTTTCCATTTACTGGCCTCCTTGGGAGTCATCAGGCAGAGCTGCAGTGTAAAGCATGGGGGGACAGATCAGCCTGTCCATCACAGGAAGTAGAAGATTCCCTGTGGCAGATGTCAATGTGAGAGGAATAAAGAGCGATTGACACAGGAGGAGCAAACACCATCAAAGGCAAAAAGACAGAAAGAAAGGTGACAGGAAGGAAGGGTGACCATAAAAAAGTACAAGAGGGAAATGAGATATAACAGGAAAGGAAACAAATGAGGAAGGAAGGGGAAGTAATGGAAAGAAAAGCAAAGGAAAATGAGGCAATAAAAGGTGAAGAAAAGAAAGGAAATAAGAGGAAAGCAAAAAAGAAAACACAGAAGAGAAAATAAGGAAAGGCTGGGAAAAGGAAGGAATCAAGAGAGGAAAGGAAATGAAAGTAAAGAAAGAAAGAGAGGAAAACATAGAAAAAAATATAACAGACGAGAGGAAAAGATAGAAAGGAAAGGAGCGAAAATGGTAGAGAAGAAAAATAAAAAGAAAGGAATAGAGACACCAGGAGAGGAAAACGCATTACAAGGGGAAGGAAATAAAAGGAGAGTAAAAGAGAAGACAGAAGATTAAAAAAGAAAGAAAAGGAAAGTAAGGAAAGGCAACACAGATAAAAAAGTAGTGGAAAATAGAAGCGAGCAGAGGAAAAGATAGAACATGTATGAAGAAGAAAGGAAATGAAAATGGGAGAAGAATAGAGGGAGAGGAAAAGAAAGGGAAGGTAAAGAAATGAAAGGGAATGTCAGGAAACAAAGTAATGGAGAAGAGAGGGAAGGAAAGGGAAAAAACGAGAAAAACAAAATAGAGAAAATAGAAGACAGAAGAGGAACAGATAGAACACATGTGTAAAAGAAAGGAAATGAAAGTGAAAGAAGAATAGAAAAGGAAATGAATGGAGAAGAGATGAGAGGAAAAAAGGGAAGGTGAAAAAATGAAAGGGAATGTCAGGAAACGAAGTAATGGAGAAGAGAGGAAAGGAAAGGAAAAAAAGAGATAAACGAAATAGAGAAAATAAAGGTGAGCAGAGGAACAGATAGAACAAAAGAGGAAAGAAAATGGAGGGAAGAGAACAATAGCAAAGGGAAAACAATAGGAGAGAAAAAGGAGAAGAAAAAGAAAGAAAAAAGACTAAAAGACTAGATGGAAGGCACAGAATAGGAAAGAAAATGACAGTAAAGTAAAAGAGAAATAAGTAATAGAAGAGAACAGAATAAGGAAGGAATAAGAACATAAGGAAGGAATGGAAGAGAGAGGAAAGGAAAAGAGAGGAAAAAAGGATGTGGAAGGAAAAGAAAAGTAAAGTAAAGAAAAAGAATGAAGAGTAAAAGACAAAGGAGAGGAAATGGAAGAGAAAGCAAATGAGAAGAAGAGTGGAGAGGAAAAAAATAATGAATGAAATAATGAATGAGAAAATGAAAAGGGAAAAGAATGGAAGGAAATATAAAGGATGGTAGGAAAATAAAAGAGGAAGAGGAATGAGAGAAAGGAAAGAGAAGTATAAGAAAAGAGAGGAGAGTGAAAGAGAGACAAGAGGAAATGTAAGAGTCTCAAGAAGGGAAAGCAAAGGAGAAGAGGCGAGAAGAAAAGTGAAAGCGAATGGAAAACTGAGTAACTGGAAGGGGAGAGAAAGCCGGCAAAGGGGAAAGAACAGAGGGAAACGGATAATGGATGGGGAGGAAATTGGAGGAAGAAAGGAAACAAGAAGGAAAGGGAAGTATAAGAAAAGAGTGGAGGAAATGTAAAGTAAGAATAAAAGTCAACAAAATGTGATGACAGGAAAGGAAATAGTAAGAATGGAAATAGAAGGAGCGTGGAAAAACAGGAGGAAAAAGGAGGAAAGGAAGGCGAGTAAAAGGACAGGAAAAAGGAAACTAATGAGAAAAGGGAAAGTGGGGAAAATGAGGAAAACGCCAGAAGTGTCAGTGAGACCGAATACCTGATCCAAAATAAAAGAGAACAGAAAGTAAATCAGAAGAGGAAAGGAAGTCCAGAGGAAGAAGGGGAAGTCATATTCCTGAGCCACAGAGCAGAAGTCCCTCGTCACTAAATATGAGCGGGGGAGGGGAGCTGATAGCGGAGAGGAGCCGGACAGAGGCTTCTGAGATCAGGACTCGCACATAATTTGTTAATTTATCAAAGTGACGGAACTTTGATTCCCATCTTTCATAATGATAGGATGTTAATTAAACGTGTAAGGTCACTTACACCGACGACTCACTCAGTGTGTTCACTAATTGAACTCCCGACTTCTCAGACTCAGCATCATTTGTTCCTCCTGTCAGGGCCGGGCCCCTTCCCCAGCCTGATTCCTGATTCTCCTGAAGTAAGATATCTAGGATAAGGCGGAATGGACGAGGAAGGCACAGGGAGCCCTACAGAAACCTGCCATACTGCAAGTGACGAAAAAAACCCACCACAACACTGCCTCATGACAATTGCTAAAATTATTATTATTTTGTATCTACGACAGTTCTGAAGGGGTGCAGCTGTGAGAAATTGTATTATGTACCAAATTTAGGCTGGGGCTGCTCCACCATTATATCATATTAATAGCGTGGATCATATAAAATGTGCCCATTCTATGGATCCAGTGGAGAGTTCTGACATTTACTATAGTACAGCGCCACCTGGTGTTCAGTTACGTACATAGTATGGCTCCCCCTGGTGGTCTATTACTTACATAGTATGGCTCCCCCTGGTCATCAGTCACTTACATAGTATGGCTCCACCTGCAGTTCAGTTACTTATATAGTATGGCTCCACCTGCAGTTCAGTTACTTATATAGTATGGCTCCACCTGGTGATTAGTTACTTACATAGTATGGCTCCGCCTGGTGGTCAGTTACTTACATAGTATGGCTCCACCTTGTGATCAGTTACTTACATAGTATGGCTCCACCTGGTGGTCAGTTACTTACATAGTATGGCTCCGCCCTGTGGTCAGTTACTTACATAGTATGGCTCCACCTTGGTGATCAGTTACTTACATAGTATGGCTCCACCTGGTGGTCAGTTACTTACATAGTATGGCTCCACCTTGTGATCAGTTACTTACATAGTATGGCTCCACCTGGTGGTCAGTTACTTACATAGTATGGCTCCACCTGGTGGTCAGTTACTTACACAGTATGGCTCCACCTGGTGTTCAGTTACTTACATAGTATGGCTCCCCCTGGTCATCAGTCACTTACATAGTACGGCTCCACCTGGTGGTCAGTTACTTACATAGTATGGCTCCTCCTGGTGGTCAGTTACTTACATAGTATGGCTCTGCCTGGTGGTTAGTTGCTTACATAGTATGGCTCCACCTGGTGATCAGTTACTTACATAGTATGGCTCCACTGGTGCTCAGTTACTTACATAGTATGGCTCCACCTGGTGATCAGTTACTTACATAGTATGGCTCCCCCTGGTGGTCTATTACTTACATAGTATGGCTCCCCCTGGTCATCAGTCACTTACATAGTATGGGCTCCACCTGCAGTTCAGTTACTTATATAGTATGGCTCCACCTGCAGTTCAGTTACTTATATAGTATGGCTCCACCTGGTGATTAGTTACTTACATAGTATGGCTCCCCCTGGTCATCAGTCACTTACATAGTATGGCTCCACCTGCAGTTCAGTTACTTATATAGTATGGCTCCACCTGGTGATTAGTTACTTACATAGTATGGCTCCGCCTGGTGGTCAGTTACTTAACATAGTATGGCTCCACCTTGTGATCAGTTACTTACATAGTATGGCTCCACCTGGTGGTCAGTTACTTACATAGTATGGCTCCACCTGGTGGTCAGTTACTTACATAGTATGGCTCCGCCTGGTGGTCAGTTACTTACATAGTATGCTCCACCTTGTGATCAGTTACTTACATAGTATGGCTCCCCTGGTGGTCATTACTTACATAGTATGGCTCCACCTTGTGATCAGTTACTTACATAGTATGGCTCCACCTGGTGGTCAGTTACTTACATAGTATGGCTCCACCTGGTGGTCAGTTACTTACACAGTATGGCTCCACCTGGTGTTCAGTTACTTACATAGTATGGCTCCCCCTGGTCATCAGTCACTTACATAGTACGGCTCCACCTGGTGGTCAGTTACTTTACATAGTATGGCTCCCCCTGGTCATCAGTCACTTACATAGTATGGCTCCACCTGGTGGTCAGTTACTTACATAGTATGGCTCCACCTGGTGATCAGTTACTTACATAGTATGGCTCCACCTGGTGTTCAGTTACTTACATAGTATGGCTCCACCTGGTGATCAGTTACTTACACAGTATGGCTCCACCTGGTGTTCAGTTACTTACATAGTATGGCTCCCCCTGGTCATCAGTCACTTACATAGTATGGCTCCACCTGGTGGTCAGTTACTTACATAGTATGGCTCCACCTGGTGATCAGTTACTTACATAGTATGGCTCCACCTGGTGCTCAGTTACTTACATAGTATGGCTCCACCTGGTGATCAGTTACTTACATAGTATGGCTCCACCTGGTGATCAGTTACTTACATAGTATGGCTCCACCTGGTGATCAGTTACTTACATAGTATGGCTCCACCTGGTGGTCAGTTACTTACATAGTATGGTACCCCCTTGTATTCATCCAGAGCTAAGTGCTGGAGAACATGCATGCTCAGTCTCCCTCCTCACAGTTAGGTCCCTGCATGGCAACCAATAAAAATAAGTTTCTGCTTGTCAGGAGGAGCAGAGTTGCTGTAGCACCGCTCAGGATGAAGAAGGAATCCTGAATTCTAGAAACGCTGCAGATTCCTATGAACACCCGCGGGGGGCTAATGGTATGAAAATGATTCAAACTATCAGTAAAGTCCTCAACTTTAAAATGTCCAGTACTGCACCACCTCACCGATCCCCCCTCCTATGAGCCACACTGCTCCCATCCCCTTCACTCCAATTCCCGACTCTCAGATTCCCCCGCACTTCTCTGATGCCCACCTTTCTGATCCTCCCCCACTATGATCCCTGCTTTTCCTGTCATCCCCACTGTGATCCAGCCTCTACAATACAACCCACTTCTCTGATTCCTGTCTCTCTGGTCCCCCTGCTATGATCCACATCACTCTTATCCTGTTCACTCCAATTCCCGACTCTTCCGATCAAACCCTCCTCTCTGATCCCCCGCCTCTCCAATCCCTCTGCTTTGATTCCCGCCTTTCCGGCCCTCCCCACTGTAATCCCAGCCTCTCCAATACCCCTACCTCTTAAATATTCTCCAATCTTGATCCCGCCTCTCCGATCCCCCTCTCATTCCCGCCTCTCTGTTCCTCCCTGCTATGATCCTCGCCACTCCGATACCCTCTGCTCCAATCCCTGCCTCTCTGATCCCTCTACTATGATCCCCACCTCTTCGATCCTCCCCGCTATGATCCCCACATCTCCCATACCCCAGCCTCTCTAATCCCTGCAACTCTGATCTCCACCTCTCTGATCCCTCCACAATGATCCCCCCCTCTCCGATCCCCCATGCTGACTCTCTCATCTCCACGCCTCTCCGATCCCTCTGCTTTGATTCCCACCTTTCCGATCCTCCCCACTGTAATCCCCGCCTCTCCAATACCCCCCCCTCTTCAATACCCTCCTCTCTGATCCTGCTTCTCCGACCCCCATGTCTGCCTCTCCATTCCTCCCTGCTATGATCCCCGCCTCTCTGATCTCCCCAGGCTATGATCCGCCACTCCAATCCCCTCTGCTCCATTCCCTGCCTCTCCGATCCCCACAGCTCCGATACCCCGGCCTCTCTAATCCCTTGCACTCTGATTCTTCGCCCTCTCCGATCCCGCTCTCTGGATACCCATCACTCCGGTCCCCACCAACTCTCATCTCCGCCTCTCTGATCCCTGCCTCTCTGATACCCATCACTCCGGTCCCCACAACTCTCATCTCCGCCTCTCTGATCCCTGCCTCTCTGATACCATCACTCCGGTCCCCACAACTCTGATCCCCTTGTCCTGCCTCTCTACCCATCTCCGGTCCAACTTACTATGCATTCCGCCCTACTCCTGATCCTCCTCCGCCCTCTCATTCCCTGCCTCTCTGATCCCTGCCTCTCTGATACCCATCACTCCGGTCCCCACAACTCTCATCTCCGCCTCTCTGATCCCGCCTCTCCAATCTCTGCTGCTCTGATCTCCACGGAGCCTACAGCAGTAATGTTCTAGTCATCATTCACCAGACCACTGCAGCCAGTCACTGAATGGCATCTCACTGCTGAGACCACATGAATTATGAATGGAACCTTACTGCTGCAGGCTCGGTGTGGATTGGCGCAATGAGGATCATAGGGAATTTAAAGGGTTTTTACATTTATTAACAGGGCCCCTGCTCCCTACCAAATATTAAGATCTTGTAAAACCCCATTAACACTAAGCAGATCAAACAGCGCCCCCTGCTGGACCCCAGTGATCTGCTGTAATCTGAGGGACAAAGACAGTCTCATCTCCCTGCAGTGCCCCCGCAGGGGAGATGACGCATTACACTGTCCCTTCCCATCAGTGGGTGGTCAGTCTATACCGGATAGGCCCTCCAGAGTGAGAGCCGCCATTTATGACGGAGATGAGGGTCCTGGTCAAAAGACCCCCAAACATTAACTCTCTAATTATATAAATTTGGGTTCCTAGCTCTTTAAGAAAAGACAGCGCTCCATTTACCTGTTGAGCTGCACAAAACCAGGGACATTACCAAGAGACAGACTCAGCTCTGCTGCGCCGTGACAAGTAGTCTCTGTACAGTGGAGGTAGGTGGTCCTCCCTGCTGTCTGTAGGCATTAGGTGGGTGCCCCGCTGACCTCCTTGCACAATGCGGCGGGCTGAGTGCTGACTGGAGAGTGTTTTCCGGGGAGGTAATTTCGCGGCGTATAGATCCGCGTTTAGATAACGCTTTGGAGCATGTTGTGGCGACACTTCTAAAAAGAATTTGTCATTAGAGATATAAACAGCGGCTCGATCCCAATCATCCACCTGGATAATTCCAGCCGGCGAAATGGCAGCCGCCCCCCCCCCATCCCAATTCTGAGAGCTTTTATACCGTATGTATATCCCCCGCCTTAACCCCTTCAGTACCAGATGAGTGACGCGCCTGGCTGCAGCCGAATGTTCACCCGCGTGTAGTGGAATATCCCGGTGAGGGTGCGGGATGGGCCCCATCGCTCCTCTAAGCGTTCCTGCTACAGCTGTGAAGGGGCCCTGTCAACCTCGGGCCCCTGTGCAACTGATTGTACAAGGAATCGGTCCGACCCTTTAGTTGTTTTTTTTTTCTTCAACCATTCACCATTAGGGCCCCCGCCTGATCTCTGCGGGCCCCAAGTATTCGCTTGGTTTGAGTGGCTACACCACAGTGCACTACAGGGCCTAATAACAAAACTGCACTACGCTCTGGGCAGGGCCCGGGTGAGGGGGGGTGTTATGCTCCGCCCCCTCAGGGCCCGCTCCAGGTATTACACACCAGGCCTCATCGTGAAGCCCTGACTATTGACAGGCGATAGGCGGCAGCACCAATCAATGTGGCGATCATAGGAAGGAGATATTATGCTAATGAGCATTTGCATATTCGCTGGTCACACATGACGCCGTTTACTATTCAAATCAGCTTTAATTGCCTCTTAATATATTCAGCCACCAGCAGCATTCCACTGCAGAGGATAATGGGAGTTGTAGTATCTCCGCCGTAGAGAAGAATGTACGGATTTATCTGTACCTGGGAAAGCTGGGTGGCTTCCAATATGGCGGCTCCGGCAGCGGATTTCCTGGACGTGAGGTGATCAGCCCGGCACACTCCACATTGACGGCATTTTCAGGTTATTCTGTACAAATAAGCTTTTCAAGATCTCTGCTTGCTGTCAGTAAATCGTGACTAGGACTGAATTCAGTGACCACAGGATCCAAGTGAACTGAACATAAATGACCATCGCAGAGCGGCTCGTTACAGTGTGTCAGCGCTCCGCGATGTCGGATCACTGGAAGTTGAGGCGGCGTGTCTAAGGGACTGGGCGGTGGGATGGACGAACACTCCCTGGGGCCCTCAGTGCTGCCTCCTGGGGCCCTCACTGCGCTGGCGATTTCCTGCATCTGTCATCAGAGCGGCGCTGTATACAGTATGGACACGTGTGCACCCATGTACACCGCCACACTATGTGATGTGGGGGTGCAGGCGCATTATTGGGGTCACTCCCCTTACCTATCACAGATCTGTTCATCATCAGGCTATTAAATGTACAATATATCTTTAAAAGCGTTCATCCTGATCCTCCTGGTTCATGAGCAGAACTACGGTGGAAACTGAAGCACTTAAAGGCACAGCAGTAATTCGGAGGGACGGTAGGAAGCACACTGCGGAGCCCTGCTGGGTGTGGGGGGGTGACGGCAGCCCCTCGGGCCCCTGTGTGTTTACACCTGATGGATATTTCCGTACATGGCGGTGAAGCTGATAATTAGCGGGGTGAAGGCGCACACAACGCCGCGTACATGTCACAGGTAGGCACGTTCACACGCTCTCTGCGCGCAGCGGGCGACCTCCCGCACCTCTCCATGCCAGGTCCTGTGCCCCGGGGCGAGCCTCCAGTACCGGCGCCCGACGCCGCATCTCATCTCACCCCGTGCGATTTCGTGCTGCTTGTCTCAGCAGATGTAACGCGCTGCAGAGCATCTCACCAGCTCCGCAGACTATCAGCGAGCGGCGATATCCTGAACTCTTCACGTGTAGCGGTCATTTTAAGCGGCCGCCATAATACGGCATCGTACGGAATATTACGTGATTGCGATTTTATCCGATATTAGAGAGACATCGCCCTCTTGTGACGCCCTCTCCCAGATAACGCCCCCAATCCATATAGTGCGCCCCCCTAGTCCTGGGGTCACTCCGGCTGTCGTGCATGCTGGGAGTTGTAGTGGCCCGGCTGGCCTCAGTGCGTTAGACCCTCCTCCCTGGGCGCTCGCTCCCACCCTACTGGTGTCGAAATCAATTAAAATTTAGATTGGCCGGGCCGCGCGGAGGTAAATATTAAAGCTGCAGCTCTGCTAATTCCGCCATCGATCAGCCGGGATGAGGGTAATACATTATTTTGACAAGATACATTCCTCCTCAGCTGCTCCCGTCCACGTATTGATTTTCTCTCCACTCGCTGCAGTTTAAGCTGGAGGCACCTAACCCTGTCTGCGCCCAATCACCTGCCCCTCACCTGCCTCCTCCGTCTCCCCGTCTCCCCCTCCAGCCCAACGTCCTCCATATTAATCCCCATCTTTTTATGGCCTCGCTCTCCACCGCCGCCGCTCGCTGATGTCTCTGTTTTTTCACATTATATTCACTTGCTCGTCCGTCCGTCTGTCGGCGGTGGTCCGGACTCTCTCTCCATAATTGGGGTCGCTCTCCAGACCATGTCAGCCATTGAGGCTCATTAAGTCGGAGGCTGGGGATCAGCGTGGAGGATTTACAATATGGGATAACGGGGGGGGGGGGGGGGGCTCAGGGATGATGGGCCTTGTAGTTAGCGGACAATGGGTGATATGGAAAGTGATAACATTTGAATTATGAGGCTTCGCCAATAAGCAGCCGCCATCTTCATCTTAAGCTCCTAATTTGGCGCTTTACTGGTCAGGTGTCACCACTAGTGTTGAGCGAACTTCTGTTTTCAGCGTCCAAGATTCCGGTTATCTACGAATTCCGTTATGGATTCGGCTACCACGGACCATAGCGGAATTCTATGACGGAACACACCACAGAAGCCTAGAAGAGGCCAGACTTCTATTATGACGGAATTTCTCTTCTAGGCTTCTGTGCTGCCTTCCATCTTGGATTTCCGTTATGGTCCATGGTAGCAGAATCCAATACGAAATTCTTAGATAACCCGAACCTTGTATGCCGAACCTGAAAGCACAAGTTCCCTCAATACTAGTCCCCACCAACAAGTATGTCCGCAGGTTATTGGGTTGGTGGAGACAATGGTGGAATTATAGGTGGTGGTGGCTACATGGTGACTGGTGATGGTTAAATGGTGACTGGTGATGGTTACATGGTGACGGGTGATGGTTAAATGGTGACTGGTGATGGTTACATGGTGACGGGTGATGGCTACATGGTGACGGGTGATGGCTACAGGGTGACTGGTGATGGCTACAGGGTGACTGGTGATGGTTAAATGGTGACTGGTGATGGTTAAATGGTGACTGGTGATGGCTACAGGGTGACTGGTGATGGTTAAATGGTGACTGGTGATGGCTACAGGGTGACTGGTGATGGTTAAATGGTGACTGGTGATGGTTACATGGTGCCTGGTGATGGCTACATGGTGACTGGTGGTGGCTACATGGTGACTGGTGATAGTTACATGGTGATGGGTGATGGTTACATGGTGACTGGTGATAGTTACATGGTGATGGGTGATGGTTACATGGTGACTGGTGATGGCTACATGGTGACTGGTGATAGTTACATGGTGATGGGTGATGGTTACATGGTGACTGGTGATAGTTACATGGTGATGGGTGATGGTTACATGGTGACTGGTGATGGCTACATGGTGACTGGTGACGGTTACATGGTGACTGGTGGTGGCTACATGGTGACTGGTGATAGTTACATGGTGATGGGTGATGGCTACATGGTGACGGGTGATGGTTACATGGTGACTGGTGATGGCTACATGGTGACGGGTGATGGCTACATGGTGACTGGTGATGGCTACATGGTGACTGGTGACGGTTACATGGTGACTGGTGATGGCTACATGGTGACTGGTGATGGCTACATGGTGACGGGGTGATGGTTACATGGTGACTGTTGATGGCTACATGGTGACGGGTGATGGCTACATGGTGACTGGTGATGGCTACATGGTGACTGGTGATTGGTTACATGGTGACTGGTGATGGTTACATGGTGACTGTGATGGCTACATGGTGACTGGTGATGGCTACATGGTGACGGGTGATGGTTACATCGGTGATGGGTATGGCTACATGGTGACTGTGTGGCTACATGGTGACGGGTGATGGTTACATGGTGATGGGTAATGGCCTACATGGTGACTGGTGATGGCTACATGGTGACTGGTGATGGCTACATGGTGACGGGTGATGGTTACATGGTGACTGGTGATGGCTACATGGTGACTGGTGATGGCTACATGGTGATGGGTGATGGTTACATGGTGACTGGTGATGGCTACATGGTGACTGGTGATGGCTACATGGTGACTGGTGATGGCTACATGGTGACGAGTGATGGCTACATGGTGACTGGTGATGGCTACATGGTGACTGGTGATGGCTACATGGTGACTGGTGATGGCTACATGGTGACGAGTGATGGCTACATGGTGACTGGTGATGGCTACATGGTGACGGGTGATGGTTACATGTGACTGGTGATGGCTACATGGTGACTGGTGATGGTTACATGGTGACTGGTGATGGCTACATGGTGACTGGTGATGGCTACATGGTGACGGGTGATGGTTACATGGTGACTGGTGATGGATACATGGTGACTGTGATGGTTACATGGTGACTGGTGATGGCTACATGGTGATGGGGTGATGGTTAACATAGTGATGAGTGATGGTTACATGGTGATGGGTGATGGTTACATGGTGACGGGTGATGGTTACATGGTGACTGGTGATGGTTACATAGTGACTGGTGATGGTTACATGGTGATGGGTGATGGTTACATGGTGACGGGTGATGGTTACATGGTGACTGGTGATGGTTACATAGTGATGGGTGATGGTTACATAGTGATGGGTGATGGTTACATGGTGACAGGTGATGGTTACATGGTGACTGGTGATGGTTACATGGTGACTGGTGATGGCTACATGGTGACTGGTGATGGCTACATGGTGACTGGTGATGCTACATGGTGACGGGTGATGGTTAACATGGTGACTGGTGATGGCTACATGGTGACTGGTGATGGTTACAGGGTTACAGGTGATGTTTACATGGTGATGAGATATGATGGGTTATATGGTGATGAGTGGTGGTCACATGTTGATGGGTAGTGGTTATATGATGGCTGGTGATGGTTATGCGGTGATGGGTGGTAATAGTTACATAATCATGTGTGCTAATGCCTACCTGTTGATGGGTGGTGGTTATATGAAAATTGGTGATGGTTAAATGATGACAGGTAGTAAGTAGATGGACATAGATGGTGATTACATGGTGATGGGTGGTAATGTCTACATGGTGACGGGTGATGGTTACATGGTGACTGGTGATGGCTACATGGTGACTGGTGATGGCTACATGGTGAGGGGTGATGGTTACATGGTGACGGGTGATGGCTACATGGTGACTGGTGATGGCTACATGCGTGGACTGGTTGATGGTTACATGGTGACTGGTGATGGCTACATGGTGACGGGTGATGGTTACATGGTGATGGGTAATGGCTACATGGTGACTGGTGATGGCTACATGGTGACTGGTGATGGCTACATGGTGACGGGTGATGGTTACATGGTGACTGGTGATGGCTACATGGTGACTGGTGATGGCTACATGGTGACTGTTGATGGCTACATGGTGACGGGGTGATGGTTACATGGTGACTGGTGATGGCTACATGGTGACTGGTGATGGCTACATGGTGACTGTGATGGTTACATGGTGACGGGTGATGGTTACATGGTGACTGGTGATGGTTACATGGTGACTGGTGATGCTACATGGTGACTGGTGATGGGCTACATGGTGACGGATGATGGCTACATGTGACTGGTGATGGCTACATGGTGACTGGTGATGGCTACATGGTGACTGGTGATGGCTACATGGTGACGGGTGATGGTTCTGGCTGTGATGGCTACATGGTGGGACTGGTGATGGCTACATGGTGACTGGTGATGGTTACATGGTGACGGGTGATGGTTACATGGTGACTGTGATGGATACATGGTGACTGGTGATGGCTACATGGTAACTGGTGATGGCTACATGGTGACTGGTGATGGATACATGGTGACTGGTGATGGTTACATGGTGACTGGTGATGGCTACATGGTGACGGGTGATGGTTACATGGTGACTGGTGATGGTTACATGGTGACTGGTGAATGGTTACATAGTGACTGGTGATGGTTACATGGTGATGGGTGATGGTTACATAGTGATGGGTGATGGTTACATGGTGACGGGTGATGGTTACATTGGTGATGGGTAATGGCTACATGGTGACTGGTGATGGTTACATTGGTGACTGGTGATGGCTACATGGTGACTGGTGATGGCTACATGGTGACTGGTGATGGCTACATGGTGACTGGTGATGGTTTACATGGTGACTTGGTGATGGCTACATGGTGACGGGTGATGGTTACATGGTGACTGGTGATGGTTACATGGTGACTGGTGATGGTTACATAGTGACTGGTGATGGTTACATGGTGATGGGTGATGGTTACATAGTGATGGGTGATGGTTACATGGTGACGGTGATGGTTACATGGTGATGGGTAATGGCTACATGGTGACTGGTGATGGTTACATGGTGACTGGTGATGGCTACATGGTGACTGGTGATGGCTACATGGTGACGGGTGATGGTTACATGGTGATGGGTGATGGTTACATAGTGATCAGTGATGGTTACATGGTGACTGGTGATGGTTACATGGTGACTGGTGATGGTTACAGGGTACAGTGATGTTTACATGGTGATGAGATATGATGGGTTATATGGTGATGAGTGGTGGTCACATGTTGATGGGTAGTGGTTATATGATGGCTGGTGATGGTTATGCGGTGATGGGTGGTAATAGTTACATAATCATGTGTGCTAATGCCTACCTGTTGATGGGTGGTGGTTATATGAAAATTGGTGATGGTTAAATGATGACAGGTAGTAAGTAGATGGACATAGATGGTGATTACATGGTGATGCGTGGTGGTTGCCTGGTGATGGGTGGTAATGTCTACATGGTGATGGTTGATGGCTATATGGTGATGAGTAATTGTTACTATGTTGATGGGTAGTGGTTATATAGTGATGGGTGGTAATAGTTACATAATTGTGTCTGCTAATCCCTACCTGTTGATGGGTGGTGGTTACATGAAGATTGGTGATGGTTACACAGTGATGGGTAATAATGTCTACATGGTGATGGTTGATGGGTATATGGTGATGGGTGGTGGTTGTGAGGGCGTTGATGTATTGACCTCTGGCTTTGGGAGGTATTGGAAGTGTCAGTGATTTAATAGATGGATGTGGTTTGTGGAGGTTACAAGATAATAGGTGGTGATGGTGACCATAGGGTGATGGGGTGGGGTAAGTATGAGGGGGAAGGAGGGGTGGAGGGTGCTTAGTAATGATGATCATGATGGTAGGGGCATGTGTGGTAGTGGTGGGGTGATAAATGGGGTGATGGGTGAAGGTGAAGGTTTGGGGTGATGGGTGATGGATGAAGATGAAGGTTTGGGCTGATGTGGTGATGGATGAAGGTGAAGGTTTTGGGGTGATGGGTGATGGATGAAAGGTGAAGGTTTGGGTGATGGGTGATGGATGAAGGTGAAGGTTTAGGGTGACGGGTGAAGGTAAAGGTGAAGGTTTAGGGTGATGGTTGAAGGTAAAGGTTTGGGGTGATGGATGAAGGTGAAGGTTTGGGGTGATGGGTGATGGATGAAGGTGAAGGTTTGGGGTGATGGGTGATGGATGAAGGTGAAGGTTTGGGGTGATGGTGATGGATGAAGTTGAAGGTTTGGGTGAAGTGAAGGTGAAGGTGAAGGTTTGGGGTGATTGGTGATGGATGAAGGTGAAGGTTTGGGGTGATGGAGTGAAGGTGAAGGTTTGGGTGGGTGAAGGTGAAGGTTTGGGGTGAATGAAGTGTAAGGTTGGGGTGGGTGATGGATGAAGGTGAAGGTTTGGGGTGATGGGTGAAGGTAAAGGTGAAGGTTTGGGTGATGGATGAAGGTGAAGTTTGGGTGATGGGTGTGGATGGATGGTGAATGGGTGATGCCCATATCTTTCCCATGATTTCACCACATAAAAGAATAATAAAAACAATATAAATAATATTTTGCTCGCACATTATAATGAATTTACTTCCATCATCCAGCCGACATTGCGGTGGCCGTCACCCACTGACCGGGTACGATACGGTCCCCCCCACAAAACATCGCCCCCCACCGGCCATTGAACGCACGGGGGAAAGGGGGAGATTATAAAATTCTATTCACAATTGTTTTTAAATGAAAAGTTGCAAAAATGTCTTCTGTTTCCTATTCCAAAGCAGATAGTGAACTGCACAGCAATGTGTGCGACCATACAACGTACAGATGTAGCAGAGCCAAATGGGTTCTCTAACCCAAAAGTGTTTAATCCTTTGCTCATCACAAAAACCGAGTTAATTCAGTAAGATTAGCTGCAGTCCCATGTAAAAACCACAAAAATCACATCACGCCAAATGAAAAACTCACAGCAGGAGTCCTTTCTGGTGAAGCTCTGAACAGACAGAGATCCGTCACATCGTACCGACTGTTACACAGGATAAAAACCTCCGTCACCTGATCGTCGCGCCTCCGTCTGTATCTATTCATATCTAATTAAAAACCAAGACGATAACTACTCAGATATTGATTGCCACCAACAAGGCCCCAGAGAAGCTACAATTAAAAAATAAATAAATAAAAATGGATGTATATTGCCGGGTGTGAAAAGTCTACTGAAAAAAATACTGAACTAAAAAAATAACAAATAAAAAAAAAACATAAAATAATAAAAAATAATAATAGAAAAATATTCAATGCCATATACATTTAGAAATTTTTTTAATATTTGGTAAATATACAGGAATTTATTTTACATTACTTGACTCGAGACAAATTATTAATTAAAAAAGAACGTATAAAAAGATTTAAAAATAAACAGAAATTCAGTAAAATTTTTTAATTTTAATTTAATTTTTATTTTTTATTATTAATAAATAAAAACCTCCGAACAGAGCAGGAATTCTGGGACGGCAGACACAAGGAGAAAAACAAGATAAGATAATCTGCCAGGTTGTTTTAGTCATTTGAAAAATTTTACAAAAAGCATTTATTTTATAAAATCATCCCACTGCTTGAACGGAATTTTTTTATTATTTTTTAAAAATAAAATAAAATTTACTAATTTTTTTTTTTTAAAGTCATTTAAAACATTTGAAAATCAAAAAACATTAAAAAAATTATAGTAGCGCTGACAATGAATGAAGCAATCCCGCCGGTTGGTCATATAATCGTATTTGGCAAACTCTTCACTTTCACCAATCGTCCGGTTTTATCGGATAAAGGGCGATTATTGACGACCTCAGAAAATTCCCCCCTCTCCGTGATTACATTTTCAGATTTAGTTGGAATTGCGTTTCTGTTATTTCCAAATTTTTTCTCCGCTACAAAAATAAAAATGATTTTGGGATTTCATTGAATTTACCGGTCACGTCACCGGCTCGGCTGAGCGCCATTTATTAGGATATGAGAGCGACTACTGAGGAACCGGACGAAACGCCAGAAAAACGCAGCGAATATCAATTCATTTTCTGTAAGTGGAAAGATCATCGGACTCTCACTGGACTGATTGAAAATTTTTGACTTTTTTTGACTAATTTAATTGGAATGAGGGAATCGGGCACAGGCGGGATTTTTTTTCCACGAAAATGTAATATTTTTGAGAAACTTTCCACTGGAAAATAGAAATTGATTTAGAATTTTTGAAAAGTAAAAAATTTTCCATTGTGGCCGGTAACGGCACAGCAGAGCTGACCGTGTAGTCGTCACCTGTTTAGATTACAAGGCCGGGGAGCCAATCCAGCTGTCATCCCCTCGGGAGATCAGAAAACCAAAAACCTGTCATCTTCTCCTCGTCCGGATGGGAAGGTCGGAGGAGCCTTAATAATTGCCCCCGGTCGGAGAGGGGTCGGGGCAGGACATGGGTCGGGGCAGGAGATGGGTCTGGGCAGGAGATGGATTGGGGCAGGAGATGGATTGGGAGATGAGAGCATGGATGGGGCAGGAGATGGATCGGGGCAGGAGATGGATTGGGGCAGGAGATGGATCGGGCAGGAGAATGGGGTCAGGGCAGGAGATGGATCGGGGCAGGAGAGGGATCGGGGCAGGGAGGGTCGGGGCAGGAGAGGATCGGGGCAGGAGATCGGGGCGGGGCAGGAGAGGGGGTCGGGCAGGAGAGGTCGGGGCAGGAGATGGATCGGGGCAGGAGAGGGTCGGGCAGGAGATGGGTCGGGCAGGAGATGGGGCAGCGAGAGGGGGGGCAGGAGATGGATCGGGGCAGGAGATGGATCGGGCAGGAGATTGATTGGGCAGGAGATGGATTGGGGCAGGAGATGGATTCGGGGCAGGAGATGGTTCGGGGCAGGAGATGGATTGGGGCAGGAGATGATTGGGCAGGAGATTGATTGGGGCAGGAGAGGGGTCGGGGCAGGAGATAGGTGGGGCAGGAGAGGGGTCAGGGCAGGAGATAGGTGGGGCAGGAGATGGATCGGGGCAGGAGATGGGTCGAGGCAGGAGAGGGGTCGGGGCAGGAGATGGGTCGGGGCGTGTGGAGGGGGGTCTCTTCTCAAACACCTTTATCATTGTAACGCAGGCGGACTGATAAGGGAATTATTGCCGGATTCTCACTCGGCTCAGACCAGGAGCCGGGAAACCAACGCACAAAATGCCGACAACCAGGAAGGGGGAGGGAAGGATCAGTAAATTTTGTAAATCTCTCTAATTTTCAAAAATGCAAAAAAATTTTTAAATAAAAAAAACTACATTTTTTAACATATGTAAATCTCTGAAGGCATCCGGCCATTCGAGTACAGGCTTTACACAAGGGCGCCCTGTACCGGTGTAGCAGAGCTGAGTTTGTCAGTGTTATCATAAGGCACAGCCGACCGCAAAATATCTATGGAAAAAAAAAATATCACAGAAGCTTTACGGTTCTATCCGTGGATGGACGGTCCCATAAGTCCTCATTGTTTATAGATTTACAGCAAAGACGATTCTTCTACTTTATCTGTGAAGATGACTTTATCCGAATGTACACCGACCTTACTGCTGTTCTATCTATTACCTATCTATATTATATCTTCTATCTTATCTATCTATCTATCTATCTATCTATATCTATCTATCTATCTATCTATCTATCTATCTATCTATCTATCTATCTATATCTATCTATCTATCTATCTATCTATCTATCTATCTATCTATCTATCTATCTATCTATCTATCTCATATCTATCTATCTATCTATCTATCTATCTATCTATCTATCTATCTATCTATCTATCTATCTATCTATCTATCTATCTATCTATCTATCTATCTATCTATCTATCTATCTATCTATCTATCTATCTATCTATCTATCTATCTATCTATCTATCTATCTATCTATCTATCTATCTATCTATCTATCTATCTATCTATCTATCTATCTATCTATCTCTCTATCTATCTATCTATCTATCTATCTATCTATCTATCTATCATATCTATCTATCTATCTATCTATCTATCTATCTATCTATCTATCTATCTATCTATCTATCTATCTATCTATCTATCTATCTATCTATCTATCTATCTATCTATCTATCTATCTATCTATCTATCTATCTATCATATCTATCTATCTATCTATCTATCATATCTATCTATCTATCTATCTATCTATCTATCTATCTATCTATCTATCTATCTATCTATCTATCTATCTATCTATCTATCTATCTATCTATCTATCTATCTATCTATCTATCTATCTATCTATCTATCTATCTATCTATCATATCTATCTATCTATCTATCTATATCTATCTATCTATCTATCTATCTATCTATCTATCTATCTATCTATCTATCATATCTATCTATCTATCTATCTATCTATCTATCTATCTATCTATCTATCTATCTATCTATCTATCTATCTATCTATCTATCTATCTATCTATCTATCTATCTATCTATCTCATATCTATCTATCTATCTATCTATCTATCTATCTATCTATCTATCTATCTATCTATCTATCTATCTATCTATCTATCTATCTATCTATCTATCTATCTATCTATTATATGATAATT
Organism: Rhinella marina; assembly: GCA_900303285.1. NCBI lineage: Eukaryota > Metazoa > Chordata > Amphibia > Anura > Bufonidae > Rhinella > Rhinella marina. The sequence goes on along the minus strand of ONZH01025481.1, from coordinate 37,645 downwards.
ATTATCTAACTTTCATCTGCTGACGACGTTGATATTAAATTGCGGACTTAACCCCTAAGCTGCTGGATGAGTATTAATGGGAGCCCTACACATTCCCGCCCCCGTGCAGCAGAGTACTCCTAGTACTTCTAGTACTTCCACGCTCCTCAGATCCGGGGGTAGATTTATCAGTGACTATTCCCGACGCTGACGGATCTGATCCCCGGATAACACACAAATGCGTCTTCTTCATCTTGCAAAAAAACAAATGAATTCTGATTAATCGATGCTTTAAAGGGACGGCGCGTGGGAGAGCGGAGGCAATTAGCGTGGCGGCATTCTGAATATGCACAGCTCCATTCATTATCCATATGTAGCAGAGCTGGGTTTGTTATTGGCCTGTATAGCCTGCTATGATACCTCCCAGAATTCAGATAATGCAGTCCTATGTAAGACGGCTTATAACCTGCCACAGTAAATGACAAACTCAGCTCTGCTACATAGAAAGCATGGCCGACTTACACCGCTTTGTCCAAGAATGTTTTCTTCCTGTTGCGGCGACAACAGAGAAGATTCTGCACTTCCACAATCCACAGTTACACTAATTCATACGTCTACAGGACTGCAGGCTGCGGCAGCCGTAGATTGTAAGCTCCTGGGACCCTGCAGTCCACACTAACGCATTTCAGCCTTACATGAATCGCGCTCGCTGTAGATGAGAGGAAAAGAGACGGAATCCAGTTACGGACGTCGCGGCTGTTCTGCTGTTCTATTCAATTACATCTAATGGAGGGTCAAAGTGTCAGCGAATTCCGGTGGAAATAAAAGATGGCGGCAGAGAAGTATCTTCACACCGACGACACCCCAGCCCCCGCTCCTCGTTCTCATATTATATAGTCATATATCTACACTGATGTAGCAGAGCTGTGATTGTGATTGTGATAAGTCACATAATGAAGCGGGGTTATCGGCAGTCTACTATGACGAACCTGACCGGCCCTGCTACATCTGATACGTAAATCTGCATGAATTCTATGTCTATTAGATATTTTGTATTTCAATGTAGCAGTGACGGGCGGCGATGCTGTACGTCCAATCACTAGAATACGCTAGGAGTTGTAGTTTCACAACCGCCGCAGAGCCACGGGTTGGACATCATTGTTATAAGTGACTACAAGCCGTCAATGATTGAGGTAGTAGTCAGCGATATCTCCACACATCGACAGCAAAGTAGTCGGCAGATGTAGCAGAGCTGATTATGTCATTTACCTATTTGTTAGTGATAAAGCAGGTCACACGGCAGCCACAGCTCTCCCATGGTGACTTGCTTTAAATGACAAATTCACAAAATCAGCTCTGCTACATTAGTACCTAGCTGGAATGCCTGAGGGCAAACACACGAAACATGTCCGTGGTCTACACAGGTAGCAGAGCTGAATTTGTCACTTAACATTTTGTTTTTATGAGCTGGGATAATATAGAAGTGCCAAACGTGAACCATAGAGACTACATCTCACAAGCTCAGCTCTGCTACATCAGTACCATGAGGCTGCACACATGACAATTTATTTTACATATACCGCAGCGCTGTACGGAGATTGTCATCGCTCACATCGGCCCCGGGGCTCACAATCTAAAGTCCGAATTATCTGTATGTTTTGAAGAAAAGCGGAGGAAACCCACGAGAACACGTCGAGAACATACAAACCCCGATCCCCAGCTAACCACTGAGCATGGTGCGCTGTGCAGATATAGCAGAGCTGAATATGCCATTTAGTAGTGTCTTCTGTGCACCATGACAGCTCTGTAAGCAGTCCTATGTAAAGTCACAGGAAACGCGCTTCCAATGACAAGTACACATTACAAACTCCTCTCTGCTACATCCTAAATATTAATGAAGCGCTCTGCATCCAGGCAGGGAATCCTGGTGTGATAATATCCCTGCCATCTGTGCAGGACACGCTCCCTTCCCAATAAACCGACCGGGTGCCGAGCCGGAAAATAAAAAAGTGCGAATTCACACCCGGCAGATTTGCAGCAGAAATTTATAAAAACAGCCCCGATTACCGGAACGGAAGTGATTCGCAATCACAGAAATTATGACAACAAATCTGCGTCGTGTGAACACGACCTTAGTGACGAGAGTAAATCAGGGCTTCCAGAAACCCCACAACAGGGCGACAGCTACCCCAAACCCCACAACAGGGCGACAGCTACCCCAAACCCCACAACAGGGCGACAGCTACCCCTAAACCCCACAACAGGGCGACAGCTACCCCAAACCCCACAACAGGGCGACAGCTACCCCAAACCACAACAGGGCGACAGCTACCCCAAACCCCACAACAGGGCGGACAGCTACCCCTAAACCCCAACAACAGGGCGACAGCTACCCCAAACCCACAACAGGGCGACAGCTACCCCAACCCAACAGGCGACAGCTCCCACCCCACAACAGGGCGACAGCTACCCCAAACCCACACAGGGGACAGCTACCCAAACCCCACAACGGCGACAGCTACCCCAAACCCCACAACAGGGTGACAGCTACCCCTAAACCCACAACAGGGCGACAGCTTACCCCAAACACCACAACAGGTGACAGCTACCCTAAACCCCACAACAGGGCGACAGCTACCCCAAACACACAAACAGGGCGACAGCTACCCCTTAAACCCCACAACAGGGCGACAGCTACCCCAACCCACAACAGGGCGACAGCCCCTAAACCCCACAACAGGGCGGACAGCTACCCAAACCCCAACACAGGTGACAGCTACCCCTAAACCCCACAACAGGGCGACAGCTACCCCTAAACCGCACAACAGGGCGACAGCTACCCCTAAACCCCACAACAGGCGACAGCTACCCCAAACCCCACACAGGGCGACAGCTACCCCAAACCCCACAACAGGGCGACAGCTACCCCTAACCCCCACAACATGGCGACAGCTACCCCCAAACCCCACAACAGGGCGACAGCTACCCCAAACCCCACAACAGGGCGACAGCTACCCCGAAACGCCACAACAGGCGACAGCTACCCCTAAACACCACACACGCTACCCCTAAACCCCCACAACAGGTGACAGCTACCCCGAAACCCCACAACAGGGGACAGTACCCCTAAACCCCACAACAAGGCGACAGCTACCCCAAACCCCACAACAGGGCGACAGCTACCCCGAAACCCCTACAGGGCGACAGCTACCCCGAAACCCCACCACAGGGTGACAGCTACCCCTAAACCCCAACAAGGCGACAGCTACCCCAAACCCCACACAGGGGTGCGACAGCTACCCCTGAAAACCCCACAAACAGGGCGACAGCTACCCCGAAACCCCACCACAGGGTGACAGCTACCCCGAAACCCCACAACAGGGTGACAGCTACCCCTAAACCCCACAACAGGGCGACAGCTACCCCTAAAAACCCACTGACAGCTACCCTAAACCCCACAACAGGTGACAGCTACCCCTAAACCCCACACAGGGTGACAGCTACCCCTAAACCCACAACAGGGGTGACAGCTACCCCTAACCCCACCACAGGGTGACAGCTACCCCTAAACCCTACCACAGGGTGACAGCTACCCCTAAAACCCTACCACAGGGTGACAGCTACCCCTAAACCCACAACAGGGTGACAGCTACCCCTAAACCCCACAACAGGGTGACAGCTACCCCTAAACCCCACAACAGGGGTGACAGCTACCCCTAAACCCCACAACAGGGTGACAGCTACCCCTAAACCCCACAACAGGGTGACAGCTACCCCTAAACCCCACCACAGGTGACAGCTACCCCTAAACCCTACCACAGGTGAAGCTACCCCTAAACCCTACCACAGGGTGACAGCTACCCCTAAACCCTACCACAGGGTGACAGCTACCCCTAAACCCTACCACAGGGTGACAGCTACCCCTAAACCCTACCACAGGTGACAGCTACCCCTAAACCCCACCACAGGGCGACAGCTACCCCTAAACCCCACCACAGAGCGACAGCTACCCCTAAACCCCAACACAGGGTGACAGCTACCCCTAAACCCCACCACAGGGTGACAGCTACCCCTAAACCCCACCACAGGGTGACAGCTACCCCTAAACCTCACCACAGGGTGACAGCTACCCCTAAACCTCACCACAGGGTGACAGCTACCCCTAAACCTCACCACAGGGTGACAGGACAGGGCACCCAGTGCCGAATAGACCATTCTCTACTGAAGTAGCAGACACGAGTTTGTCACCTGTAGTGAAGCAGGGTTTGGCACCCACCATGGTGATATGTGATGGGCAGCTCTATACAGGACTGCAGGGCAGCTTCGCAGAGTTGAATGACAAGTTCAGCTCTGCTACATATTTCCCTTTGCAGTGCATTCCCCGGGGAGCCGTCCACCTCTGCCCCGGAGGGGTCTTCACTTTAGGCCTTTGAGGGTCCGGCTGGAGTAAGCGGAGGGTTAAGTGCAGTAGGCGCTTGGCATGCAAGGAGCGTCGTCAGGCAGCCCCACGGAGGGCAGAGAGAGGCAGTTTAGCTCTGATGGATACACACACTTGTCTCTTAATCTCCGGAGCTCCTGATCAATACGCTATTTCCCTTTGTTGCCAGAAAATTCGATCCTTGCCCTGGAATTAGGTTCCCTGGCTTAATCTAAACGGAAACCGGCCCCAGTTAGCTGCAGAGAGGGGAAGAGACGTGCGAGAGGGGGAGAGGATAAAGAGAGATTGAGGTACGGGCGAAGAAAATGGAAAACGGCGCAAGACGACCCGAGACATAAATCGCCTCAAGGGATAAAAACCTGAAATACGGGGGCAGATTCCACGACTAGAGGGGGGCAAAATTATACAGGGATCATCCTCTCCGGGGGGATGGAAAAAAAAACTAAAAGTTCATGGGGAGACAGCGAAAGTTAAGTACGGGTGCAGCAGAGCTGAGTTTGTCAATTGTCTGAAAGTGACGTTTATTTATTTCTTTGAGTTATTTATTTATTTGTTATTTCACACAATCCATAACATGTAGTTTTACATGGGACTGCGGCTTCACCTGCTGGGAGTTATCACGAGACACAACTACATAACAAATTCAGCTCTACAGCGAGCGGAGACCGCAGGACTGGAAAGTGGAATCGAAGACGCAGCGGGGAATAAAACTCCAGGGAGCAGCGAGGAGACTCCCGGCCAAGAGGAGAAACTTTTCACCGCTTCCCCATCTTTACTTCTTGGTTAAAGCCACAAACGCAGCGCCGATTACATATACGTATAGCGGGTCATGTGCACACAGATGTAGCAGAGTTGAGTTTGTCCATTCACACAATTTGTGGTGATATTATGTTGCAAACATTATAAACACATTCAGCTCTGCTACATCTTATATTCGGCACAGAAACAGGTCCTACCTTTCATCACTACACTAGTTAGGTTACATCTCCAGGATGGACAGGACACGGCTGCTCCTCTACACTTGTGGTCCCTTAGAGTTGTCTTCTGCTGGGATGTAGCAGAGCCGGCTTCACCCCTGTCCTTACACTATTACCGCGGTCAGGCTGCGACCAGACCTTCAATGACTCCAGGACCCCCCAATATTACACATGACCCCCACAAGAAGACACAGGTGAAGCCCCCATCACGCTCAGTACTCACGTTTTCCTTGGCATCCAAGATCCTTCAGACTTGAGCTCAGCTGCTTCCTGAAGACTTCAGGGAAATAAGGAGACCCCTTCACAATGGTTCAAAAAAGGTGAGAGGTCATCGTCTGAGGGTCCTTCAGGTAAGGCTTCCTCCAAGCCAGAAACCTCAGGAGGGGGAAATGGGGGCCGGTGGTATCTCAAGAAAAGGACTGGGACAAGTGGCTTAGAGTGTGGGGAGAGGAAGTGAGGAGGAAGAAGAGGGGAGCGAAGGAGGGAATGAAGAAGAGGAAGAAGGTGCAAGAAGAAAAGGAGGAGGAAAAAGAGGGGGTGAAGGACAGAATGAAGAAGAAGAGGGGGTAAAGGAGAGAATGAAGAAGAAGAGGGGGTGAAGGAGAGAATGAAGAAGAGGAAGAAGAAGGGGTGCAAGAAGAAAAGGAGGAGGAAGAAGAGAGGTGCAAGAGCAGAAGGAGTGTGAGAGGTAGGGTGCAAGAAAAGAAGAAGAAGAGGAAGGATTCAAGAGAAGAAGAAGAAAAATAAGATGAGAAAGGTATGAAAGTAGAAGTCCAAGAAGTGGAAGAGGAGAAAGGTGCAAAAATGTAAGTGCAAGAAGTAGGATGCAAGGGAAGAAGAAATATACAAGAAAAGAGGAAGAAAAAAAGAGGAAGAAGAAAGGAACAAGAGAAGAGGAAGAAGAAAAGAACAAGAGAAGAGGAAGAAGAAAAGAACAAGAGAAGAGGAAGAAGAAAAGAACAAGAGAAGAGGAAGAAGAAAAGAACAAGAGAAGAGGAAGAAGAAAAGAACAAGAGAAGAGGAAGAAGAAAAGAGCAAGAGATAAAATGCAAGAAGACAGGAGGAAGGAAGTAAAAGGCAGGGAGAAATGCAGAAGAAGAAGAAGTTGGAAGATGCAGGAGAGGAAGGAGAGATCGCAGCTGATAATGATGAAGGAGAGGAGGGGAGTCTGAATGGACAGAAGGAAGAAGAGGAGGAGAAAGGAAGCTCTGCAGTGTCAGGAGAGACTCCTGGCCGGAGCCGCAGCAGAAAATATATGTACAGCAGCCGAGTCCGGGATCGATACAATATAATTTTCCCCAAACTCGGAAAATAAAGTTCATAGATGATCAAATTTGAAAACAGATGTCGAATCGCGATTCTAAATAGGATTCGATCCCTCTCAATGCACTGTAGATAATATTTGGCCGCCACTTGATGAGAATGAGTGATTTCATTTACACAGGGTTGTTAGGGAGTGGAGATAAAAAAAAAAAAACTTGTTTTGCTGAAAATGGCTTTTTTTTTACCCTCCACCCCCCAAGTGCCCCCCCAACACCTCGTCCCTTCCCCTCCCCCACCCCTCCTCCTCCTCCTGTATTTGCTGTGGTTTGTGTATGTTTTCAGAGAGACCCCTAAAGTGAGATGGATGAATGTCACCCCCTGGGCTCAGCGGAGGGGAGAGGGGGGGACAGATGCCACCAATAAAAAAGCCACCACATAAATGAGGCTCCGGGAGCAGGACCCTCTCCGCAATCACAATTACTTATCGACCGCTTCTCTCTCCAGAGGTGGGGACTGGAGGCAGCCAAAAAGCACCCGAGGTGCTCCTCCCGCCGGCTCCTTATTTATTTATTACCTGCATGGGATGAGGAGGAGGAAGAGGAGGATGAGGAGGAACCTGAGGCTCGGGCTCCGGGACACAGATTCATCATCACAAAGTGCTTTCAAGTGCGAGAAGTAAAATCTCTGGAGCTACGTGTGTGCGTGCAGCTCTGAGGGCGAGAAAGTTACTGCAAACTTTACCAAGTGATGAGTGACTGATCCTGCACCGACATCTTCTGCACTGACAACTCCCGTACTGACATCTTCTGCACTGACACCTCCCGCACTGACATCTTCTGCACTTCACCTGCCTGCACTGCACTGACACCTCCTGCATGACATCTAGTGCACTGACACCTCCTGCACTGACATCTAGTGCACTGACACTCCTGCACTGACACCTCCGCACTGACACCTCCCGCACTGACAACTCCCGCACTGCCACCTCCTGCACTGACATCTCCTGCACTGACACCTCCTGCACTGACACCTCCTGCACTGACACCTCCTGCACGGACACCTCCTGCACTGACACCTCCTGCACTGACATCTCCTGCACTGACACCTTCTGCACTGACACTGCACTGAACACTGCACTGACATCTCCTGCACTGACACCTCCTGCACCGACACTCCCGCACCGGCAACTCCCACACGACATCTTCCGCACTGACAACTCCTGCACCGACACCTCCTGCACCTGACACCTCTGCACTGCACTACACTCCTGCACTGACACCTCTCCTGACACTGACACCTCCTGCCTGACACCTTGCCTGCCCTGACACCTCCATGCACTGACACCTCCTGCACTGACATCTCCTGCACTGACACTCCTGCACTTGCACTGAATGCACTGACACCTCCTGCACTGACACTCACTGCACTGACACCTCCTGCCACTGACACTCTGCCTGCACTGACACTGACATGACACCTCCTGCACCTGACACCTCTGCCTGACACCTCCTGCACTGACACCTCTGCCTGCACTGACACTCCTGCCTCCTGCACTGACACCTCCTGCACTGACACTGCACTGACATCTCCTGCACTGACACTCCTGACATCTCCTGCTGACATTCCTGCACTGACACTCCTGCACTGACACCTGCACCTCTCCTGCACCGACACCTCCTGCACTGCACCTCCTGCACCGACTCCTGCACTGACACCTCCTGACTGACCTCCTGCACTGACATCTCCTGCACTGACACACCTCCTGCACTGACACTGCACGACACCTCCTGCACTGACATCCTGCCTGACTGGACATCTCCTGCACTGACATCTCCTGCACTGACACCTCTTGCACTGGCAACTCCTGCACTGACACCCCTGCACTGACAATGCCACTGTTCCTGCACTGAACTCCTGCACCGACACCTCCTGCTCTGCACTGACCATCTCCTGCACTGACACCTCCTGTACTGACACCTTCCTGCACTGACATTCCTGCATGACACCTCCTCTCCTGCACTGACACTGACACCTCACTGCCACTGACTGACACACTGACACCTCCTGCACTGCACACTGACATCCTGCTGACACCTCCTGCACTGACATCTCCTGCGACATCTCCTGCTGACACCTCCTGCACTGACATCTCCTGCACTGACACTCCTGCACTGCTGCACTGACACCTCTGCACTGACACTGCTGCACTGACACCTCCTGCACTGCACATGACATCTCCTGCACTGACTGACATCTCCTGCACTGACACCTCCTGCACTGACATGTCACTGCACTGCACACCTGCACTGCACTGACACCTCCTCACTGCTGCTGACACTCTTGCTGCATCTGACACCCTGCACTGACATCTCCTGCACTGACTGATGACATGCCTGCACTGACACCTCCTGCCACTGCAACTGACTTCTGCACTGACATCTCCTGCACTGACACACTCCTGCACTGACATGTCCTCTGACACACACTCCTGCACTGACACTTTGCACTGATCTCTGCACTGACCTGCTTGCCTACCTCCTACTGACATCTCCTGCACTGACATCTCCTGCACTGACTGCACACCTTCGTGCTGACAAACATACTTTGAATCCGATTCCTCACTCTCCTTATTACCCACATTCTCCTTCCTGGTTTTCATTTACTTCCTCTTTACCCCATTATTATTCCTCTTCCTCAGGGTCTGTCCCAACGCTTTCCTCTCTCTCTGCTTTTTATTCCCCACCTTTTCCCCCCACATTTTTACGCTCCTCTCTCTGTCCTACACTTCTCCACATCCCTCCATTCCCCTTCTCTGCCCCATTCCCATCACTCTGTTGCCCCCTTTCCCTGGCAGCCCCCATCCTTTACCCCTTCTTTGCCCCCCTTTCTAATCGTCCTTTCTCTACCACCTTCTCTTAACCCTGTCTTAAAACTCTCCCATTCCCCTCCTCTCCTCCTTATACCCCTTTTCTCTATACCTTCTCTCCGGTTTCATGTTCCCCTATTTCCACCTTTTTTTGCTGTTTCTCCCCCCTTCTTCCTTCTCTCCCCCCTTTCCATCCTCTCTCTCAGCCGCACCCCCCTTTTATCACCCCTATCTTCACACAATTCTCCTCAAAATTTTACAGATTCTCCCCTCATTGTCTGCACCTCCCTGCCCCTATAGAAACCAAGTATGTCTAAAGATCTCCCTGATCTCCGTGTCCCCTATGTAATATACACATCCTATAGATCGTCCTCCCTATGATCCCTATGTCCCCTGTGTAAATAATTACACATCTATAGATTCTCCTGATCCCTGTGTCCCCCCACTGTGTAATAAACAATCCTATAGATCCTCCTCTGATCCCTGTGTCCCCTGTGTAATAATAATATATATCCTGATCCTACTGTATATATCTCCCTGATCCCTGTGTCCCCTATGTAATAATACACATCTATAGATCTCCCCTGATCCCTGTCCCCTATGTATAATTACACATCCTATAGTATCTCCTCCTGATCCTGTGTCCCCTGTGTAATGAATGTCCTATAGATCTCCTCCTGATCCCTGTGTAATAATATCACCTATAAAATCCGTGTCCTATGATCGATCTCCTCCTGACCCCTATGTAATAATACACATCCTATAGATCTCCTCCTGATCCAGTGTCCCCTGTGTAAAATACACATCCTATAGATCTCTCCTGATCCTGTGTCCCTATGTAATAATACACCTCATGTAGACTGATCCCTGTGTCCCCTGTAAATATTCCATAGATCCTGGTGTCCCCTACATAAATGTAATAACACATCCTAAAGATCTCACCCTGTACTCGTGTCCCCTATAAAATATTGCATGTCCTGTAGATCTCCCCCTGATCCCTGTGTACCCTATGTAATATTATATATCCTATAGATCTCCCTATGATCCCGTGTCCCCTTTGTAATATTACATGTCCTATAGAATCCCCGGATCCCATTGTCCCTTATGTAATAATACACATTTCCTATAGATGTCCTCTTGTTCTTATGGATTTCTCCCTGATCCCTCTGTCCCCTATGTAATATTACACATGTCTTATAGATTTCCTGAATGTTGTAATATACAGATCTCCTATGATGTCCATCCTATCCTCTATGTAATATTACAATCCCCCTCATCCCTTATGTACACCTATCTGATCCCTGTGTCCTGTAATATTACTATAGATTCCGATGGTCATGTGTGTCCCCTATAGTATGTCCTTCTCCCCCTGGTCCCCCTTATGATATTACACATGTCCCCATCCCTTGTCCCTGTTATTACATTTCCTATAGATGTCTGTGGATCTTCCCTGTGTCCCCTTTCCCATATGTAATATTACATCCTAGTTCTCCCCTGATCTATGTGTCCCCGATCTCATGTAATATTACACTATAGAGTCCTATAGATCTCCCCTGATCTCATGTGATCTCCCCCTGATCTATGTGTCCCCTATGTAATATTACACGTTCTATAGATCTCCCTCTGTCCCATATGTAATATTACACGCGTTCTATAGATCTCCCTCTGTCCCATATGTAATATTACATGTCCTATAGATCTCCCCTGATCCCTGTGTCCCCTATGCAGCTGCCTGGTTGATTTCAGCACCGCGGAGAGCTCCTCACAGAGGCCACAGCACTATTTATTTATTTATTTATTTATTCAATGTATTGTTTATTTAAAAATAAATAAAATAAAATTGCAAACTTAATAAGTCAAATCTAAATAAAATAAATAAACATCTCTCTGTCCGCTGCAGCCGGCCGGTGACTTCAGCCCTGTCCACACTCAGAGGCCGCTGCGCTATTGACTGATTATCGCACTACTAATTTCCTCTCTAATTGCTCCTCCACCTTCCAGATTTCAGGTCCTGACGGAGAATTATCAGCTGCACGTGGAGAAATCTGCAGAGAGCCACTGAGTGAGGCCGGAGAGAGGGGGGCCCCGGAAAGAGGAGGGCCCCGGAGAGAGGAGGGCCCCACAGAGAGGAGGGCCCCAGCAGAGAGGAGGGCCCGCAGAGAGGAGGGCCCCAGCAGAGAGGAGCGCCCCAGAGAGAGGAGGGCCCCAGAAGGAAGGAGAGAGGAGGGCCTCGCAGAGAGGAGGGCCCCGCAGAGAGGAGGGCCCCGGAGAGAGGAGGGCCCCACAGAGAGGAGGGCCCCAGCAGAGAGGAGGGCCCCGCAGAGAGGAGGGCCCCAGCAGAGAGGAGCGCCCCCAGAGAGAGGAGGGCCCCAGCAGAAGAGGAGGGCCCAGAAGGAAGGAGAAGAGAGGGCCCTCGCAGAGAGGAGGGCCCCGCAGAGAGGAGGGCCCCGCAGAGAGGAGGGCCCCCGTAGAGAGGAGGGCCCTTGCAGAGAGAAGGGCCCCGCAGAAGAGGAGGGCCCCGCAGAAAGGAGGGCCCAGAAGGAAGGGAGAGGAGGGCCCCAGCAGAGAGGAGAGAGGAGGGCCAGAGGAGAAAGGAGGGCCCCAGCAGAGAGGAGAGAGAGGGCCCCAGCAGGAAGGAGAGAGGAGGGCCCCAGCAGGAAGGAGAGAGGAGGGCCCCAGCAGGAAGGAGAGAGGAGGGCCCCAGCAGGAAGGAGAGAGGAGGGCCCCAGCAGGAAGGAGAGAGGAGGGCCAGAGGAGAGAGGAGGGCCCCAGCAGGAAGGAGGGGGAAAGGGGGAAAGTAATAATAATAATAATAATAATAATAATAAAAAGAAGGAAATATAAATGTAACAGAAATAAAAGTATTATTATTATTATTCCTCCTATAGCAGCACCAGCAATAACACTTAGTGTCACTTAGTAGTGGAGGAACATGAATTGGGCAGAGAGGAGGGCCCCGCAGAGAGGAGGGCCCCGCAGAGAGGAGGGCCCCAGCAGGAAGGAGAGAAGAGGGCCCCAGCAGGAAGGAGAGAGGAGGGCCCGCAGAGAGGAGGGCCCCAGCAGGAAGGAGAGAAGAGGGCCCCAGCAGAGAGGTGTTTTTGTTTTTATATTTCGGGGTGCGGGGGTGTACCTCAATATTACATAAGATTATGTTGGACAAGAACAGGGAGGGATCAGGGCTCCAGGATGCACTGGTAATGATGGGGGACAGCGCACCCCTTGTGATGAGGATGGAGGATGAGGGGGTACAATCAGCTGGGGGTCCTTACCACTATTAGGGATTCAGGGTGAGGTGTAAGTACACTGACAGCTGGGGGGGAGGGGGGGTTGTACCCCTATAATGGCGCAGGCTGAGGGGGGAGGGGGCACCCCTGTAATGGCGCAGGCTGAGGGGGGAGGGGCACCCCTGTAATGGCGCAGGCTGATGGGGAGGGGCACCCCTGTAATGGCGCAGGCTGAGGGGGGAGGGGCACCCCTGTACTTTCGCAGGCTGAGGGAGGAGGGGGCACCCCTATAATTACGCAGGCTGAGGCGGAGAGGAGGGGCACCCCTATAATTACGCAGGCAGGGGCTGAGGGGGAGGGGGCACCCCCTGTAATTGCGCAGGCTGAGGGGGGAGGAGGGGGCACCCCTATATGGCGCAGGCTGAGGGGGAGGGGGCACCCCTATAATTGCGCAGGCTGAGGGGGAGGAGGGGGCACCCCTAATGGCGCAGGCTGAGGGGGAGGAGGGGGCACCCCTATAATGCGCAGGCTGAGGGAGGGAGGGGGCACCCCTATAATGGCGCAGGCTGAGGGGGGAGGGGGCACCCCTGTAATTGCGCAGGCTGAGGGCAGAGCTGGGGGGGGGGGGGGGCACCCCTATAATGGGCAGGCTGAGGGGGAGGAGGGGGCACCCTGTAAGGAGGGAGGGGGGAGGGGGGCACCCCTATAATGGGGCAAGCTGAGGGGGGAGGGGGCACCCCTGTAATGGCGCAGGCTGAGGGGGAGGGAGGGGCACCCCTATAATGGGGCAGGCTGAGGGGGAGGAGTGGGCACCCTATAATGCGCAGGCTGAGGGGGGAGGGGCACCCCTGTAATGGCGCAGGCTGAGGGGAGAGGAGGGGGCACCCTATAATGGCTCACCCCTATAATGGGCAGGCTGAGGGGGGAGGAGGGGCACCCCTATAATGGCGCAGGCTGAGGGGGGAGGGGGCACCCCTGTATGGCGCAGGCTGAGGGGGGAGGAGGGGCACCCCTATAATGGCTCAGGCTGAGGGGGAGGAGGGGGCACCCCTATATGGCTCAGGCTGAGGGGGGAGGAGGGGGCACCCCTGTAATTGCGCAGGCTGAGGGGGGAGGAGTGGGCACCCTATAATGGGGCAGGCTGAGGGGGGAGGAGGGGGCACCCCTATAATGGCGCAGGCTGAGGGGGGAGGGGGCACCCCTGTAATGGCGCAGGCTGAGGGGGGAGGAGGGGGCACCCCTATAATGGGGCAGGCTGAGGGGGGAGGAGGGGGAGGAGGGGGCACCCCTATAGTGGCGCAGGCTGAGGGGGAGGAGTGGGCACCCCTATAATGGGGCAGGCTGAGGGGGAGGAGGGGCACCCTATAATGGGGCAGGCTGAGGGGGGAGGAGGGGGCCACCCCTGTAATGGCGCAGGCTGAGGGGGAGGAGGGGGCACCCCTATAATGGGGCAGGCTGAGGGGGAGAGGGGGCACCCCTGTAATGGCGGCAGGCTGAGGGGGAGGGGGCACCCCCTGTAATGGCGCAGGCTGAGGGGAGGAGGGGGCACCCCGTAAATGGCGCAGGCTGAGGGGGGAGGAGGGGGCACCCCTATAATGGGCAGCTGAGGGGGGAGGGGGGAGGGGCACCCCTGTAAATGGCGCAGGCTGAGGGGGGAGGGGGCACCCCTGTAATGGGCAGGCTGAGGGGGGAGGGGCACCCCTATAATCGCAGGCTGAGGGAGGAGGGGGAGGGGCACCCCTGTAATGGCGCAGGGTGAGGGGCGTCTGTTTTTGTGTCTGTCTGCACTCTCGGAATTATGAAAAATACCGGCATCGACATTGGACTTCAGCTTCGATTAAGGGAGATGGGACATGACAAGACGCGATCAATACCCCGGCCGGCCTATAAAGTGTCAAGTAATGAATCAATTTCGACTAAATTTTCCATTTTTCAGAAGCCGTTCGCAGAGAGAAGAATATCCTCTTTTGTAAAGATATTATTATCGATTTCGGCGGCAATTTGACATCAGGGGGAGTTAATTCCACTCAGAATAAAATTGAAAACACTTGAGAGAGGAGAAAAGAGAGGAAGACAAAGAATGGCGGGGTGGGGGAGACAAAGAGATAAAGGGGGGAGCTGACACCAGACTACCAGACCCACATCCATCCAGACACAGACTACCAGCCCCATCATCCAGAGAGAGAGAGAGGAAGGGGGGAGCTGACACAGGACTACCAGCCCCATCATCCAGAGAGAGAGAGAGGAAGGGGGGAGCTGACACAGGACTACCAGCCCATCATCCAGAGAGAGAGAGGAAGGGGGAGCTGACACAGGACTACCAGCCCCATCATCCAGAGAGAGAGAGAGGAAGGGGGGAGCTGACACAGGACTACCAGCCCCATCATCCAGAGAGAGAGAGAGGAAGGGGCGGAGCTGACACAGGACTACCAGCCCATCATCCAGAGAGAGAGAGAGGAAAGGGGGGAGCTGACACAGGACTACCAGCCCCATCATCCAGAGAGAGAGGAGAGAGGTAAGGGGGAGCTGACACAGGACTACCAGCCCCATCATCCAGCCAGAGAGAGAGGAGAAGGGTGGGGGCTGACACAAGCAGAACTACCAGCCCCATCATCCAGCCCTCAGAGAGAGAGGAAGGGGGAGCTGACACAGCAGAACTACCAGCCCCATCATCCAGAGAGAGAGGGTGGGGGAGAAAAGAGATAAAAGGGGGAGCTGACACAGGACTACCAGCCCCATCATCCAGAGAGAGAGAGGAAGGGGGGAGCTAACACCAGACTACCAGCCCCATCATCCAGAGAGCGAGAGAGGAAGGGGGAGCTGACACAGGACTGCCAGCCCCATCATCCAGAGAGAGGAAGGGGAGCTGACACAGGACTACCAGTCCCATCATCCAGAGAGAGAGAGAGAGGAAGGGGGAGCTGACACCAGGACTGACCAGCCCCATCATCCAAGAGAGAGAGAGGAAGGGGGGAGCTGACACAGGACTACCAGCCCCATCATCCAGAGTGAGAGAGAGAGGAAGGGGGGAGCTGACACAGGACTACCAGCCCCATCATCCAGAGAGAGAGAGAGAGGAAGGGGGGAGCTGACACAGGGACTACCAGCCCCATCATCCAGAGAGAGAGAGAGAGGGGGGGGAGCTGACACAGGACTACCAGCCCATCATCCAGAGAGAGAGGAAGGGGGAGCTGACACAGGACTACCAACCCCCATCATCCAGAGAGAGAGGAAGGGGGGAGCTGAACACAGGACTACCAACCCCATCATCCCAGAGAGAGAGGAAGGGGGGAGCTGACACAGGACTACCAACCCCATCATCCAGAGAGGGAAGGGTGGGGGAGACAAAAGATAAAGGGGGGAACTGACACCAGACTACCAGCCCCATCATCCAGAGAGAGAGGAAGGGGGGAGCTGACACAGGACTACCAACCCCATCATCCAGAGAGAGGAAGGGTGGGGGAGACAAAGAGATTAAAGGGGGAACTGACACTGGACTACCAGCCCCATCATCCATCCACAGAGAGAGGGGACGGGGGATACAAGCCCCATCATCCAGCCCTAGGGAGAAGAGGGGTGGGTGAGATAAAGTGACACAGTGAATACAACCCTCATCATACAGCCAGATGGGAGAGAACAGGAATGGAAACCCCATCATATATCCATAGAGAGAGTCAGGAGAATATAAACCTCATCATCCAGTCAGAGGGACAGAGTCATAGAAATACAAACCCCATCATCCATGCGGATGGGAGAAAGTATTAGTAATGGGAGCCCCATCATGCATCCAGATGAGAGAGTGCCGCAGAAGTACAAACCCCATCATCTATCCATAAGGAAAGTCATAGGAATACAAAACCCATCATCAGCTATAGGGAGAGATTCATAGGAATACAAACCCCATCATCTATCCAGATGGGAGATTCATAACAATACAAACCCCATCATCCAGCTTTGAGGAGCGAGCCACAGAAGTACAAACCCCATCGTCTATCCATAGGTAGAGTTGTAGGAATACAAAACTCATCATCCAACAAAAGGTAGAGTCAGGAGAATATAAACCCCATCATCCAGCCATAAGGAAAGAATCAGGAATACAAACCCCATCATCCAGCTAGGGGGAACGCCTTAATAAATGTGCCCCTGTATTACTATGACATTATATTACTATGATACTATGTTACCACAAAACTGTATCACTATGACATTATATTACTAATACAATATTACTACAACATTATATCACTATCACACAATTACTCTAACACTATATTACTATGACACTGTATTATTATGAACCTATGTGAGTATGACACTATATTAATATGCCATGATCTTACTATTACACTGTTACTATGATACTATATCACTATGAAACTATATTATTATTACACTATGTTACTATGATATTATATTACTATCACGCCGTATTATTATAAAACTATTACTTTGACACTATATTACTATTATACTGTGTTACTATGAAACTATATTACGATGACACTATGTTAATATTAGACAATATTACTACAACACTATACTATAGTTAACATTAATTAGTTACTATGATACTTTATTACTTTGATACTGTTACTATTACACTGTGTTACTATGACACTACATTACTATGACATAATATTATTATCACACTATGTTACTATGACATATTACTATTACACTGTATTATTATGACACTATATTACTATTACACTGTGTTTCTATGAAACTATATTATGATGACATCATATTACTCTGATACTATGTTACTATGACACTATTCCTTTGACGCTATATTACTATGAACCTATGTGAGTATGACATTATCTTGCTATGAAACTATATTGCTATAACACAGTATTACTATTACACTGTGGTATTATGACATTATATTACTATGACACTGTGTTACTATGAAACTGTATGACTATGAAACTATATTACTATGATACTATATTACTATGACACTATATTACTATGACATATATTACTATGATACTATTTATTATACTATAATACTATAATATGACCACTATATTACTATGACATTTACTATACATTATGATACTATATATTACTATGACATTATATTACTATGATACTATATTACTATGATATTATATTACTATGACATTATATTACTATGATACTATATTACTATGACATTATATTACTATAACATTATATTACTACGATATTATATTACTATGACATTATATTACTATGACACTACATTACTATGACATTATATTACTATGAGACTACATTACTATGACACTATATTACTATGACATTATATTACTATGACATTATATACTATGACACTATTACTATGATTACTATATATTACTATGACTACATTACTATGATACTATATTACTATGACACTACTATTACTATTGAACTATATTACTATGACACTATATTACTATGATACTTATTACTATGACATTAATATATTACTATAACATTATATTACTACGACATTATATTACTATGATACTATATTACTATGACATATATTACTATGATACTATATTACTATTGACATTATATGCTATGATACTACATTACTATGACCACTATATTACTACACATTATATTACTATGACATTATATTACTATGATACTATTACTATGACATATATTACTTATGATACTATATTACTAACACTATATTACTATGACATATATTACTATGACACTACTATTACTATATTATATTGATACTATTACTATCACATATGATTACTATGATACTACATTACTATTACATATTATATTACATTAATTATGACACTATATTACTATGACATTTATATTACTATGACTTATATATATTACTATGATACTATATACTATATTACTATGACATTATATTACTATGATACTACATTACTACATTACACATTATATTACTATGACATTATATACTATGACATTATATTACTATGATACTATATTACTATGACATTTATATATACTATGATACTATATTACTATGACACTATATTACTATATATTACTATTTACTATGACATTATATTACTATGATACTATATATTACTATGATACTATATTACTATGACATTATATTACTATGATACTACATTACTATGACACTATATTACTATGACATTATATTACTATGACATTATATTACTATGATACTATATTACTATGACATTATATTACTATGATACTATATTACTATGACACTATATTACTATGACATTATATTACTATGACATTATATTACTATGATACTATATTACTATGATACTATATTACTATGACATTATATTGCTATGATACTACATTACTATGACATTATATTACTATGATACTATATTACTATGACACTATATTACTATGACATTATATTACTATGATACTATGTTACTATGACATTATATTACTATGATACTATATTACTTGACATTATGACATTACTATGACTAATTACTATACTATATATATTACTATATTACTATGACATTATATTACTATGATACTACATACTACGACACTATATTACTATGACATACATTATATTACTATG
The DNA here is from genome assembly GCA_900303285.1 of Rhinella marina. Classification (NCBI taxonomy): domain Eukaryota; kingdom Metazoa; phylum Chordata; class Amphibia; order Anura; family Bufonidae; genus Rhinella; species Rhinella marina. The sequence continues at coordinate 18,339 of ONZH01025481.1, read as the reverse complement.
ACATTATATTACTATGATTTATATTACTATGACATGATATTACTTACTATGACTATATTACTATTATATTACTATGACTATATTACTATGACATATATTACTATTGATACTATATTACTATGATACTATATTACTATACATTATATTACTATGACATTATATTACTATGATACTATTACTATATTATTTACTATGATACTATATTACTATGACACTATTATATTACTATGACATTATATTACTATGACATTATATTACTATGATACTATATTACTATGATACTATATTACTATGACATTATATTACTATGATACTACATTACTATGACATTATATTACTATATTACTATATTACTATGACACTATATTACTATGACATTATATCACTATATACTATATTACTATGACACTATATTACTATGACATTATATTACTATGATACTACATTACTATGACACTATATTACTATGACATTATATTACTATGACATTATATTACTATGATACTATTACTATGATACTATATTACTATGACATTATATTACTATGATACTACATTACTATGACACTATATTACTATGACATTATATTACTATGACATTATATTACTATGATACTATATTACTATGACATTATATTACTATGATACTATATTACTATGACACTATATTACTATGACATTATATTACTATGACATTATATTACTATGATACTATATTACTATGATACTATATTACTATGACATTATATTGCTATGATACTACATTACTATGACATTATATTACTATGACATTATATTACTATGATACTATATTACTATGACATTATATTACTATGATACTATATTACTATGACACTATATTACTATGACATTATATTACTATGACATTATATTACTATGATACTATATTACTATGATACTATATTACTATGACATTATATTGCTATGATACTACATTACTATGACACTATATTACTATGACATTATATTACTATGACATTATATTACTATGATACTATATTACTATGACATTATATTACTATGATACTATATTACTATGACACTATATTACTATGACATTATATTACTATGACATTATATTACTATGACACTATTATTACTATGACATATATATATGACTATGATACTACATTACTATGACATTATACTTACTATGATACTATATTACTATGACACTATATTACTATGACATTATATTACTATTGATACTATATTACTATGATTATATTACTATGATTACTATATTACTACTATGACATTATATTACTATGATACTACATTTTACTATGACATTATATTACTATATTACTATATTACTATGACACTATATTTACTATTCTATACTATATTTTACTATATTACTATGACACTTATATTACTATGACATTATATTACTATGATATACTACATACTATGACACTATATTTACTATGACATTATATTACTATGATTACTATATTACTATGACACTATATTACTATTACTATATTACTATGACATTACTATGACATTATATTACTATTACACATATACATTACTATGACATGTATATTACTATGACATTATATTTATACTATGACTATGTACTATATTACTATGACATATATTACTATGATACTACATTACTACGACACTATATTATAGACATTATATTACTATGACATTACTATACTTACTTATGATACTTATATTACTATGACATTATATTACTATGATACTATATTACTATGACACTATATTACTATGACTATATTACTATGACATTATATTACTATATTACTATATTACTATGACATTATATACTACTACTATTACTGATGACTATGATTATATTACTATGACATTATATTACTATGATACTATATTACTATGACATTATATTACTATGATACTATATTACTATGACACTATATTACTATATTACTATGACATTATATTACTATGATATTACTACTATTACTATATTACTATGACATTATATTACTATGATATACATTACTATACTATTATTACTATACTATTACTATTACTATGTACTATGACTATATTATATTACTATGACACTATATTACTATGACATTATATTACTATATTACTACTATACTATACACTATATACTATGACATTATATACATTATATTATATACTATTACTATATTACTATGATACTATTATTACTACTATGACATTATATTACTATGTATTACTATACTATATTACTATATTTACTATGACATTATATTACTATGATTATATTACTATGATACTATATTACTATGACATTATATTACTATGATATATACTATTATATTACTATACATACTATATTACTATGACATTTATATTACTATGATACTATATTACATACATTACTATGACATTACTACTATGACTATATTACTATATTACTATGACTATACTATATTACTATGACATTATACTACTATGACTATATTACTATGATTACTATATACTATTACTATGACACTATATTTACTATATATTACTATGACATATACTATGTACTATATACTATGACATATACATTATATTACTATGATACTATATTACTATGACATTATATTACTATGATACTATATTACTATGATTACTGACATTATATTACTATGATTACTATTACTATTACTATGACTATATTACTATGACATTATATTACTATGACATTATATTAATTACTATATACTATTACTATGATATACTATATTACTATGACATTATTATATGCACTATATTACTATACATTATACTATTATATTGACACTATATTACTATACTATATTACTATGATACTATACTTTATATTACATTTACTATGATACTACACTATACTATATTACTATGATATACTATTATTACTATTACTATATTACTATATTTACTATGTTACTATACTATATTACTATGACACTATATTACTATGACATTATATGATACTATATTACTATTATTACTATGACTATACTATATACTATATTACTATGATACTATATTACTATGACATTATATTGCTATGATACTACATTACTATGACATTATATTACTATGATACTATATTACTATGACACTATATTACTATGACATTATATTACTATGACACTATGTTACTATGACATTATATTACTATGATACTATATTACTATGACATTATATTACTATGATACTACATTACTATGACATTATATTACTATATTACTATATTACTATGACACTATATTACTATGACATTATATCACTATATTATATTACTATGACACTATATTACTATGACATTATATTACTATGATACTACATTACTATGACACTATATTACTATGACATTATATTACTATGACATTATATTACTATGATACTATATTACTATGATACTATATTACTATGACATTATATTGCTATGATACTACATTACTATGACACTATATTACTATGACATTATATTACTATGACATTATATTACTATGATACTATATTACTATGACATTATATTACTATGATACTATATTACTATGACACTATATTACTATGACATTATATTACTATGACATTATATTACTATGATTACTATATTACTATACTATATTTATATACATTATATTACTATGATACTACATTACTATGACATTATATTACTATGACATACTATATTACTATGATACTATATTACTATGACACTATATTACTATGACATTATATTACTATGACACTATGTTACTATGACATTATATTACTATGATACTATATTACTATGACATTATATTACTATGATACTACATTACTATGACATTATATTACTATATTACTATATTACTATGACACTATATTACTATGACATTATATCACTATATTATATTACTATGACACTATATTACTATGACACTATATTACTATGATACTACATTACTATGACATTATAATACTATGATACTATATTACTATAACATTATATTTCTATGATACTATATTACTATGACATTATATTACTATGATACTATATAACTATGACATTATATTACTATGATACTATATTACTATGACATTATATTACTATGATACTATATTACTATGACATTATATTACTATGATACTATATTACTATGACACTATATTACTATGAAATTATATTACTATGACATTATATTACTACGACACCATGTTGCTATGACATTATATTACTATGATACTACATTACTATGACATTATATTACTATGATTCTATATTACTATCACATTATATTACTATGATACTACATTACTATGACATTATATTACTATGATACTATATTACTATGACATTATATTACTATGATACTACATTACTATGACATTATATTAGTATGACATTATCTTACTATGATACTATATTACTATGACACCATGTTACTATGACATTATATTACTATGATAGTATATTACTATGACATTATATTACTATGATACTACATTAGTATGACATTATATTACTATGACACTATATTACTATGACATTATATTACTATGATACTATATTACTATGACACCATGTTACTATGACATTATATTACTATTATACTACATTACTATGACATTATATTACTATGATACTATATAACTATGACATTATATTACTATTATACTATATTACTATGACATTATATTACTGTGATACTATATCACTATGACATTACATTACTATTTTACTGTGTTACTATTACACTATATTACATTGACATTATATTACTGTTACATTATTTTACAATGACACTACATTACCATTACACAATATTACTATGACATTACCGTATGTCACTATGACACTATGTTACTTATACACTTTGTTAGTATGACACTTTATTACTGTGACATTATATTTCTAATACACTGTGTTACTATGCCATTATCTTACTTCACACTATATTAGTATGATATTATATTACTATGAAGCTGTATTACTGGTGTGTGACAGAATCTGTGGTGTATATCTGTTCGTAAATGCCCCCATCTATTACTATGAAATTATCTTACTATGACAATATGTTACTGTAATACTATTACTATGAATATGTTACTAAGACACTTTTACTATGACATCATATTACTGTTACTATAACATTACATTAGTACGGCACTATGTTGGTATAACTCTGTTATTATGACACCATATTACTATGACAATATGTTACTGTTAGACTGTTACTATCACATTGCATGGTATTACGTGGCATTATGTTACTATTACTATCTACCTATCACAGTGCATAAGTAAGTGAACCCATTATACTATCCACTAACAATATATGTTAATAATAAACGTAGCTGTCCTGTGAGATGACGACACGTGAGAGCCGACGTGGTTGGTTCTGTGGTCTCTTGTATTCACGGAATGCATTAACCCTTTTGTTATCCGATCCTTGGACTGGTTAGGCCTGCACATAGGAGCGGGAGTGTCTTACAAACATTCCAGTTGAATTTCTGAGTGTATTTTTGTGTGTTTCCACACCGAATCCTGCGTGTGCTGCTTGCAGTGTTTTGTGTGGATTTGATGCGGTTTTGCTGCAGAATTTACCGTTACATTGGAAAGAGAGGAATCCGCTCCAAGCATTAATCTGCAGATTTCAGAATCCGCGTGGCCGGTCAGTATTCACACAGCACACGTACATGAGATGTGACTAATCTCAGACATTTCGCTGCTACTCTACTGCGCTGTGTTTTTTTTCCACACAAGAATCGGCGCAGAAAAAACCACGCGTAATCTGGAACGTGTGCCGGTCGCCTTATTAAGCGGTCGCCCGTGTCCGATTTCCACAACCTCCTAAGGTTTCTCATTTTAGTTTTAGACATTGGCAGACTACATATTACACAGCCCCGGGGGATAGAAGGCAATGGCGGTGACTGCAGGGTCCGGACGACATGTAGAGATCTAATCACTATCCATGGATTGTACACTAATTATCCAGAATCGCCTCCGGATGCACCAAGCCGTTGCCTGGAATATTGGACTTAGCGCCAGATACAGCACCCAGTAATGGATCTTATTAGTCAAAGCCAATCGGGTGACATTTTAAGAATGTTTTGTTCGTCCACGTGTAACTGACTTGAACCAAAGGCCACGGCGTCCCATTCACTTCAGTGCAGCCAAGCTGCAGTACCAGAAACAACCCACGGGTAGGTGTGGCGCTGTTCTGTGAGGAAAGAAGACATGTGAACCTTGAATTATCCTTTAAGAATCTCAGTATTCAAGCCATGAGAAAAACATGTCTGCTTTCTTCAAAACAGTGCACCACCCCTACCCACAGGTCGTTTCTGGTACTGCAGCTCGGCTGGCATTGAAGTGAATGGGGCCGGGCCGCAATGCCAGACACTGGCCAGATGTGGCGCTCTTTTTAGAAGGACTTCTTCTCTGCACCCCTGGTCGGTCAGTGAGAATGCCGCAGAGAGCTTCTCCTTCAGCCTTTGATGGATGTAACTCTTCATCTTGCTGTAAAACAATAGGAATTTTTGTACCACTAATTAACTGATAAGTGTTGTCTGTGGCTCTGCCAGTGTCAGTCCTGACTGTCAGTGCTGGCATTCCAATCAATAGAGCAGAGAGGAAAATATTGCTTTGACTTTTTATGATGCCAGATTGACAAGAGAATAAAGCTGCTGCTACGTCTCAGCTCAGTTCCTCCCATGTTCCTGTACGGGGATCTGCGAAGGTCCAGGCTCCGGCTTCTTTCGTTAAATAGTCACCGGCAACAAACTTTAATGTAAATCAATTGAGCGGGAAAATTTGGGAAATGTTACCATTTATCTTGTCTGAGAAAAATGCCTCTTTCTTCACTTATCAGCCTCTTCTTCTCCCCTGCCTCCTGCACCGATCACTCGAATTCATTGCTACAAAGTATCGCAAAAGAGGTGAAGAATCCTCCTGCCTCACCAGACGCCTCCACCAATGAATTCCCAATACAGAACAGCCCCCACTAGAGATGAGCGAATCATCCAAAATTCGCTTCGCCGAATATTCGTCGAACTTTTCATAAGATTGGTATATTCTACAAATCTATTTGGCGAAGCTGCGTACAAATCATACGTTATTATGTGGCATTTTGCGAACATTCGCGCAATAATAATGAACGTTCAGTTTTATAAGGTATGCAACTTCTTTGAACACGTACGAATGAGCGTACAAATTGCGTACGAAAATGATGGGCTTTGCTGGAGAGGAATGGTGGAGCAGGAGGAACGCTCTGAGTCTGACCCCTGACTACATATGGACACTGTATCAGCAGATGACAGCAGATCATCCGGCTGAGACTGAGATGAGCGTGCCATCCACTCCACTACCTCATCCACTTTCTCCTCCACTACAATTTTATATCCTGGTGGGTTAGTCTGGTGGAACACCGGCCAAGTATTGTGAATTCTACAAGTAGAAGCTCCGGCTACAGGTCCTTTGGCACTGCTGCCCTGTGCACCTTCTCCTTTTTTAATACCTCGAGGTCTGGCTGGAACTGGACCCCTTTGCTTATCCTTTCCAGACATTTTCACTTGACTCTGTGGCCCTGCAGGTGGTCTTTGTCTTTGTCCCTCTCTCTCTCCCTGGATCTCTCCCTGTCTCTCTCCGGGTCTCTCTCCCTGCCTCTCTTCCTGTCTCTCTCCCTTTCTCTCCCTGTCTCTCTTCCTATCTCTCAACCTGTTTCTCTCCCTGTCTCTCTCCATATCTCTTCCTGTCTCTCTCCCTGTCTCTCTCCCTATCTCTCTCCCTGTTTCTCTCCCTATCTCTCTTCCTGTCTCTCTCCCTGTCTCTCTCCCTGCCTGATTAATTACTAGCCCTGCATTTGCCCTGCAGTATCCCTGATGTGTAATATGGATTCCCAGAACAATTACACCCTAATTTTAACAAAACAGTTCTCTGTCTCTCAGAACTTCACACACAGTGCTTCTGCTCGTCTCAGCAGTCACAGCAGAAGTCATGCATCACTGGCTTACTGAGCCTGAGCCAATCAGAGCAAGCCCTGTCCACTAGGTCAGGTGACCGCTTTCTTCCCGGGGTTTTGCGCACGAATAACGAACAAGCAATAAAAGTTCGCTAATTGACTGAATTTGTATGCAACAGCGTATAGAGTAACTTATACGTAGCATTAACGGACAAGTACGTAGCGAATGCGTAGCAAGCTATAAGAATATTTTGGAATTTAATGGAGCAAATCTCAAAAAATTTGGATTCACTTCGCAGCTGAAAATTTCCAAGATTCGTATCGAATCTACGAAGTGGCAAATAGATTCGCTCATCTCTAGCCCCCACTAATGGAAGAAACTGCAAGAGGAGAGGTACAAAGCGCTCGCCCCCCACAGTATTGTAGGTTTGTTCTCTGCTGACAGAATAAATCTAATTGTAAAACCTCCAGTTTTTTGGAAAATTTGTGTAAAGGACTGGTCCATGTATGAGGCAGAAGAGCTGAACTTCAAGGATGTGATTGTTTCATGAAGACGACCTCCGTCCATCAGCCTCATTACAGCGTATGGTAGATGTCCTGGAGGCCAGGATGGAGAGGCACCCTATATGAAGGTCCTCCGCCCTGGTGGATCCTGCCGCCCATGCAATTAAAAAGAGTGGTTCTTATACTACACCGTCCTTTTAATAAGGATACATTGTTTCCTCCGGTGAAATCAGATTTATTCTATATATATGGGTGTATGCAGTATGTGTATATATATATATGGGTGTATGCAGTATGTGTGGATGTGGGAGCTTGTATTTATGTGTCTCTGTATATGTGTGTGTGTATGTATATGTTTATATGTATTGTGAAGGTATGTATAAGTGATTACGTGTTTACATCTGTGTATATGTATCTGTCTGTGTCTGTCTTTGTGTGTGAGATTTCACGCCTGTCGCTGACACATCCGTCCACCTGATCCTCTGCCCGGCTTCTCCCCGGTGTGCGCTCGATACACAGGACCAATGAGTTTTAATGGAGCATTAAAAGGAATAATTAGACGGGATCCTGGAACAATTGTCTCTTCCTCCGGACAATTACACGGCTCCAGCGCCGAGAAGTGCGGCCATGGGGTTTATGATCTTAACAGTTTAGTTTTAGGATGTTTTCCCTTAGAAATGACGACGCTCAAGACATCTGCTCGATATAAACCTAAACTAACAGCAGAGCAACAGAAGTATTACAGCGGTAATGAGACACATGAGCTGAGCAGTGCACCCAGCATCCTTACATAGATCCCCCTATAGGTGTTTGTATATATCTGTATGTAGTAATCTCCTGTGCTCCCTCTAGTGGTGGCTGTATATATCTGTATGTAGTAATCTCCTGAGCTCCCTCTAGTGGTGGCTGTATATATCTGTATGTAGTAATCTCCTGAGCTCCCTCTAGTGGTGGCTGTATATATCTGTATGTAGTAATCTCCTGAGCTCCCTCTAGTGGTGGAAGTATATATCTGTATGCAGTAATCTCCTGTGCTCCCTCTAGTGGTGGATGTATATATCTGTATGTAGTAATGTCCTGAGCTCCCTCTAGTGGTGGCTGTATATATCTGTATGTAGTAATCTCCTGAGCTCCCTCTAGTGGTGGCTGTATATATCTGTATGTAGTAATCTCCTGAGCTCCCTCTAGTGGTGGCTGTATATATCTGTATGTAGTAATCTCCTGAGCTCCCTCTAGTGGTGGAAGTATATATCTGTATGCAGTAATCTCCTGAGCTCCCTCTAGTGGTGGAGTATATATCTGTATGTAGTAATCTCCTGAGCTCCCTCTAGTGGTGCTGTATATATCTGTATGTAGTAATCTCCTGAGCTCCCTCTAGTGGTGGCTGTATATATCTGTATGTGTAATCTCCTGAGCTCCCTCTAGTGGTGGCTGTATATATCTGTATGTAGTAATCTCCTGAGCTCCTCTAGTGGTGGCTGTATATATCTGTATGTAGTAATCTCCTGAGCTCCCTCTAGTGGTGGCTGTATATATCTGTATGTAGTAATGTCCTGAGCTCCCTCTAGTGGTGGCTGTATATATCTGTATGTAGTAATCTCCTGAGCTCCCTCTAGTGGTGGCTGTATATATCTGTATGTAGTAATCTCCTGAGCTTCCTCTAGTGGTGGCTGTATATATCTGTATGTAGTATCTCCTGAGCTCCCTCTAGTGGTGGCTGTATATATCTGTATGTAGTAATCTCCTGAGCTCCCTCTAGTGGTGGCTGTATATATCTGTATGTAGTAATTCTCCTGAGCTCCCTCTAGTGGGTGGCTGTATATATCTGTATGTAGTAATCCTGGCCTGAGCTCCCTCTAGTGGTGGCTGTATATATCTGTATGTAGTAATCTCCTGAGCTCCCTCTAGTGGTGGCTGTATATATCTGTATGTAGTAATCTCCTGAGCTCCCTCTAGTGGTGGCTGTATATATCTGTATGTAGTAATCTCCTGAGCTCCCTCTAGTGGTGGCTGTATATATCTGTATGTAGTAATCTCCTGAGCTCCCTCTAGTGGTGGCTGTATATATCTGTATGTAGTATCTCCTGAGCTCCCTCTAGTGGTGGCTGTATATATCTGTATGTAGTAATCCCTGAGCTCCCTCTAGTGGTGGCTGTATATATCTGTATGTAGTAATCTCCTGATCTCCCTCTAGTGGCTGCTGTATATATCTGTATGTAGTATCTCCTGAGCTCCCTCTAGTGGTGGCTGTATATATCTGTATGTAGTAATCTCCTGAGCTCCCCCTAGTGGTGGCTGTATATATCTGTATGTAGTAATCTCCTGATTCCTCTAGTGGTGGCTGTATATATCTGTATGTAGTAATCTCCTGAGCTCCCTCTAGTGGTGGCTGTATATATCTGTATGTAGTATCTCCTGAGGCTCCCTCTAGTGGTGGCTGTATATATCTGTATGTAGTAATCTCCTGAGCTCCCTCTAGTGGTGGCTGTATATATCTGTATGTAGTATTCTCCTGAGCTCCCTTCTAGTGGTGGCTGTATATATCTGTATGTAGTAATCTCCTGAGCTCCCTCTAGTGGTGGCTGTATATATCTGTATGTAGTAATCTCCTGAGCTCCTCTAGTGGTGCTGTATATATCTGTATGTAGTAATCTCCTGAGCTCCCTCTAGTGGTGGCTGTATATATCTGTTATGTAGTAGTCTCCTGAGCTCCCTCTAGTGGTGGCTGTATATATCTGTATGTAGTAATCTCACTGGCTCCATGCTAGTGGTGGCTGTATATATCTGTATATGTAGTAGTCTCCTGAGCTCCCTCTAGTGGAGCTGTATATATCTTTATGTAATAATCTCCTGAGCTCCCTCTAGTGGTGGCTTTTTGGTAATCTCCTGGCTCCCTCTAGGGGCTTTTGTATGTAAATCTCCTGAGCTCCCTCTAGTGGTGGCCGTATATTTCTGTTGTAGTAATCTCCTGAGCTCCCTCTAGTTGGTGGCTCCGTATATTCTGTTGTAGCAATTCTCCTGAGCTCCCTCTAGTGTGGCCGTTTATATATATGGTATGTAGTAATCTCCTGAGCTCCCTCTAGTGGTGGCCGTATATATCTGTATGTAGTAATCTCCTGAAGCTCCCCTCCTAGTGGGTAGCTGTTATATATCTGTATGTAGTAGTCTCCTGAGTTCCCTCTAGTGGTTGGCTGATATATTCTGTATGTAGTAGTCCTCCTGATCTCCTCTAGTGGTGGCTGTATATATCTGTAAGTGTTAATCTCCTGATTTTCCCTCTAGTGGTGGCTGTATATATCTGTATGTTAAGTAGTCTCCTGAGCTCCCTCTAGTGGTGGCTGTATATATATCTGTATGTAGTAATCTCCTGAGCTCCCTCTAGTGGTGGCTGTATATATCTGTATGTAGTAATCTCCTGAGCTCCCTCTAGTGGTGGCTGTATATATCTGTATGTAGTAATCTCCTGAGCTCCCTCTAGTGGTGGCTGTATATATCTGTATGTAGTAATCTCCTGAGCTCCCTCTAGTGGTGGCTGTATATATCTGTATGTAGTAATCTCCTGAGCTCCCTCTAGTGGTGGCTGTATATATCTGTATGTAGTAATCTCCTGAGCTCCTCTAGTGGTGGCTGTATATATCTGTATGTAGTAATCTCCTGAGCTCCCTCTAGTGGTGGCTGTATATATCTGTATGTAGTAATCTCCTGAGCTCCCTCTAGTGGTGGCTGTATATATCTGTATGTAGTAATCTCCTGAGCTCCCTCTAGTGGTGGCTGTATATATCTGTATGTAGTAATCTCCTGAGCTCCCTCTAGTGGTGGCTGTATATATCTGTATGTAGTAATCTCCTGAGCTCCCTCTAGTGGTGGCTGTATATATCTGTATGTAGTAATCTCCTGAGCTCCTCTAGTGGTAGCTTGTATATATCTGTATGTAGTAATCTCCTGAGCTCCCTCTAGTGGTGGCTGTATATACTGTATGTAGTAATCTCCTGAGCTCCCTCTAGTGGTGGCTGTATATATCTGTATGTAGTAATCTCCTGAGCTCCCTCTAGTGGTGGCTGTATATATCTGTATGTAGTAATCTCCTGAGCTCCCTCTAAGTGGTGGCTGTATATATCTGTATGTAGTAATCTCCTAACTCCCTCTAGTGGTGGCTGTATATATCTGTATGTAGTAATCTCCTGAGCTCCCTCTAGTGGTGGCTGTATATATCTGTATGTAGTAATCTCCTGAGGCTCCCTCTAGTGGTGGCTGTATATATCTGTATGTAGTAATCTCCTGAGCTCCCTCTAGTGGTGGCTGTATATATCTGTATGTAGTAATCTCCTGAGCTCCCTCTAGTGGTGGCTGTATATATCTGTATGTAGTAATCTCCTGAGCTCCCTCTAGTGGTGGCTGTATATATCTGTATGTAGTAATCTCCTGAGCTCCCTCTAGTGGTGGGCTGTATATATCTGTATGTAGTAATCTCCTGAGCTCCCTCTAGTGGTGGCTGTATATATATCTATCTGTATATGTAGTAATCTCCTGAGCTCCCTCTAGTGGTGGCTGTATATATATCTGTATGTAGTAATCTCCTGAGCTCCCTCTAGTGGTGGCTGTATATATCTGTATGTAGTAATCTCCTGAGCTCCCTCTAGTGGTGGCTGTATATATCTGTATGTAGTAATCTCCTGAGCTCCCTCTAGTGGTGGCTGTATATATCTGTATGTAGTAATCTCCTGAGCTCCCTCTAGTGGTGGCTGTATATATCTGTATGTAGTAATCTCCTGAGCTCCCTCTAGTGGTGGCTGTATATATCTGTATGTAGTAATCTCCTGAGCTCCCTCTAGTGGTGGCTGTATATATCTGTATGTAGTAATCTCCTGAGCTCCCTCTAGTGGTGGCTGTATATATCTGTATGTAGTAATAATCTCCTGAGCTCCCTCTAGTGGTGGCTGTATATATCTGTATGTAGTAATCTCCTGAGCTCCCTCTAGTGGTGGCTGTATATATCTGTATGTAGTAATCTCCTGAGCTCCCTCTAGTGGTGGCTGTATATATCTGTATGTAGTAATCTCCTGAGCTCCCTCTAGTGGTGGCTGTATATATCTGTATGTAGTAATCTCCTGAGCTCCCTCTAGTGGTGGCTGTATATATCTGTATGTAGTAATCTCTCCTGAGCTCCCTCTAGTGGTGGCTGTATATATCTGTATGTAGTAATCTCCTGAGCTCCCTCTAGTGGTGGCTGTATATATCTGTATGTAGTAATCTCCTGAGCTCCCTCTAGTGGTGGCTGTATATATATCTGTATGTAGTAATCTCCTGAGCTCCCTCTAGTGGTGGCTGTATATATCTGTATGTAGTAATCTCCTGAGCTCCCTCTAGTGGTGGCTGTATATATCTGTATGTAGTAATCTCCTGAGCTCCCTCTAGTGGTGGCTGTATATATCTGTATGTAGTAATCTCCTGAGCTCCCTCTAGTGGGCTGTATATATCTGTATATGTAGTAATCTCCTGAGCTCCTCTAGTGGTGGCTGTATATATCTGTATGTAGTAATCTCCTGAGCTCCCTCTAGTGGTGGCTGTAATATATCTGTATGTAGTAATCTCCTGAGCTCCCTCTAGTGGTGGCTGTATATATCTGTATGTAGTAATCTCCTGAGCTCCCTCTAGTGGTGCTGTATATATCTGTATGTAGTAATCTCCTGAGCTCCCTCTAGTGGTGGCTGTATATATCTGTATGTAGTAATCTCCTGAGCTCCCTCTAGTGGGGTGCTGTATATAATCTGTATGTAGTAATCTCCTGAGCTCCCTCTAGTGGTGGCTGTATATATCTGTATGTAGTAATCTCCTGAGCTCCCTCTAGTGGTGGCTGTATATATCTGTATGTAGTAATCTCTGAGCTCCCTCTAGTGGTGGCTGTATATATCTGTATGTAGTAATCTCCTGAGCTCCCTCTAGTGGTGGCTGTATATATCTGTATGTAGTAATCTCCTGAGCTCCCTCTAGTGGTGGCTGTATATATCTGTATGTAGTAATCTCCTGAGCTCCCTCTAGTTGGCTGTATATATCTGTATGTAGTAATCTCCTGAGCTCCCTCTAGTGGTGGCTGTATATATCTGTATGTAGTAATCTCCTGAGCTCCCTCTAGTGGTTGGCTGTATATATCTGTATGTAGTAATCTCCTGAGCTCCCTCTAGTGGTGGCTGTATAATCTGTATGTAGTAATCTCCTGAGCTCCCTCTAGTGGTGCTGTATATATCTGTATGTAGTAATCTCCTGAGCTCCCTTCTAGTGGTGGCTGTATATATCTGTATGTAGTAATCTCCTGAGCTCCCTCTAGTGGTGGCTGTATATATCTGTATGTAGTAATCTCCTGAGCTCCCTCTAGTGGTGGCTGTATATATCTGTATGTAGTAATCTCCTGAGCTCCCTCTAGTGGTGGCTGTATATATCTGTATGTAGTAATCTCCTGAGCTCCCTCTAGTGGTGGCTGTATATATCTGTATGTAGTAATCTCCTGAGCTCCCTCTAGTGGTGGCTGTATATATCTGTATGTAGTAATCTCCTGAGCTCCCTCTAGTGGTGGCTGTATATATCTGTATGTAGTAATCTCCTGAGCTCCCTCTAGTGGTGGCTGTATATATCTGTAATGTAGTAATCTCCTGAGCTCCCTCTAGTGGTGGCTGTATATATCTGTATGTAGTAATCTCCTGAGCTCCCTCTAGTGGTGGCTGTATATATCTGTATGTAGTAATCTCCTGAGCTCCCTCTAGTGGTGGCTTGTATATATCTGTATGTAGTAATCTCCTGAGCTCCCTCTAGTGGTGGCTGTATATATCTGTATGTAGTAAATCTCCTGAGCTCCCTCTAGTGGTGGCTGTATATATATCTGTATGTAGTAATCTCCTGAGCTCCTCTAGTGGTGGCTGTATATATCTGTATGTAGTAATCTCCTGAGCTCCTCTAGTGGTGGCTGTATATATCTGTATGTAGTAATCTCCTGAGCTCCCTCTAGTGGTGGCTGTATATATCTGTATGTAGTAATCTCCTGAGCTCCCTCTAGTGGTGGCTGTATATATCTGTATGTAGTAATCTCCTGAGCTCCTCTAGTGGTGGCTGTATATATCTGTATGTAGTAATCTCCTGAGCTCCCTCTAGTGGTGGCTGTATATATATCTGTATGTAGTAATCTCCTGAGCTCCCTCTAGTGGTGGCTGTATATATCTGTATGTAGTAATCTCCTGAGCTCCCTCTAGTGGTGGCTGTATATATCTGTATGTAGTAATCTCCTGAGCTCCCCTCTAGTGGTGGCTGTATAATATCTGTATGTAGTAATCTCCTGAGCTCCCTCTAGTGGTGGCTGTATATATCTGTATGTAGTAATCTCCTGAGCTCCCTCTAGTGGTGGCTGTATATATCTGTATGTAGTAATCTCCTGAGCTCCCTCTAGTGGTGGCTGTATATATCTGTATGTAGTAATCTCCTGAGCTCCCTCTAGTGGTGGCTGTATATATCTGTATGTAGTAATCTCCTGAGCTCCCTCTAGTGTGGCTGTATATATCTGTATGTAGTAATCTCCTGAGCTCCCTCTAGTGGTGGCTGTATATATCTGTATGTAGTAATCTCCTGAGCTCCCTCTAGTGGTGGCTGTATATATCTGTATGTAGTAATCTCCTGAGCTCCCTCTAGTGGTGGCTGATATATCTGTATGTAGTAATCTCCTGAGCTCCCTCTAGTGGTGGCTGTATATATCTGTATGTAGTAATCTCCTGAGCTCCTCTAGTGGTGGCTGTATATACTGTATGTAGTATCTCCTTAGCTCCCTCTAGTGGTGGCTGTATATATCTGTATGTAGTAATCCTCCTGAGCTCCCTCTAGTGGTGGCTGTATAATCTGTATGTAGTAATCTCCTGAGCTCCCTCTAGTGGTGCTGTATATATCTGTATGTAGTAATCTCCTGAGCTCCCTCTAGTGGTGGCTGTATATATCTGTATGTAGTAATCTCCTGAGCTCCTCTAGTGGTGGCTGTATATATCTGTATGTAGTAATCTCCTGAGCTCCCTCTAGTGGTGGCTGTATATATCTGTATGTAGTAATCTCCTGAGCTCCCTCTAGTGGTGGCTGTATATATCTGTATGTAGTAATCTCCTGAGCTCCCTCTAGTGGTGGCTGTATATATCTGTATGTAGTAATCTCCTGAGCTCCCTCTAGTGGTGGCTGTATATATCTGTATGTAGTAATCTCCTGAGCTCCTCTAGTGGTGGCTGTATATATCTGTATGTAGTAATCTCCTGAGCTCCCTCTAGTGGTGGCTGTATATATCTGTATGTAGTAATCTCCTGAGCTCCTCTAGTGTGGCTGTATATATCTGTATGTAGTAATCTCCTGAGCTCCTCTCTAGTGGTGGCTGTATATATCTGTATGTAGTAATCTCCTGAGCTCCCTCTAGTGGTGGCTGTATATATCTGTATGTAGTAATCTCCTGAGCTCCCTCTAGTGGGTGGCTGTATATATCTGTATGTAGTTAATCTCCTGAGCTCCCTCTAGTGGTGGCTGTATATATCTGTATGTAGTAATCTCCTTGAGCTCCCTCTAGTGGTGGCTGTATATATCTGTATGTAGTATTCTCCTGAGCTCCCTCTAGTGGTGGCTGTATATATCTGTATGTAGTAATCTCCTGAGCTTCCCTCTAGTGGTGGCTGTATATATCTGTATGTAGTAATCTCCTGAGCTCCCTCTAGTGGGTGGCTGTATATACCTGTATGTAGTTATCTCCTGAGCTCCCTCTAGTGGTGGCTGTATATATCTGTATGTAGGTTATTCTCATGAGCTCCCCCTAGTGGTGGCTGTATATAACTGTATGGCAGTAGGATCTCCTGAGGCTTCCCCTAGTGGTTGCTGTATTATACTGTATGTAGTAATCTCCTGAGCTCCCTCTAGTGGTGGCTGTATATATCTGTATGTAGTAATCTCCTGAGCTCCCCCTAGTGGTGGCTGTATATATCTGTATGTAGTAATCTCCTGGCTCCCTCTAGTGGTGGCTTTATATATCTGTATTGTAGTAATCTCCTGAGCTTCCCTCTAGTGGTGGCTGTATATATCTGTATGTAGTAATCTCCTGAGGTCCCTCTAGTGGTGGCTGTATATATCTGTATGTAGTAATCTCCTGAGCTCCCTCTAGTGGTGGCTGTATATATCTGTATGTAGTAATCTCCTGAGCTCCCTCTAGTGGTGGACTGTATATATCTGTATGTAGTAATCTCCTGAGCTCCCTCTAGTGGTGGACTGTATATATCTGTATGTAGTAATCTCCTGAGCTCCTCTAGTGGTGCTGTATATATCTGTATGTAGTAATCTCCTGAGCTCCCTCTAGTGGTGAGCTGTATATATCTGTATGTAGTATCTCCTGAGCTCCCTCTAGTGGTGGCTGTATATATCTGTATGTAGTAATCTCCTGAGCTCCCTCTAGTGGTGGCTGTATATATCTGTATGTAGTAATCTCCTGAGCTCCCTCTAGTGGTGGCTGTATATATCTGTATGTAGTAATCTCCTGAGCTCCTCCTCTAGTGGTGGCTGTATATATCTGTATGTAGTAATCTCCTGAGCTCCCTCTAGTGGTGGCTGTATATATCTGTATGTAGTAATCTCCTGAGCTCCCTCTAGTGGTGGCTATATATCTGTATGTAGTAATCTCCTGAGCTCCCTCTAGTGGTGGCTGTATATATCTGTATGTAGTAATCTCCTGAGCTCCTCTAGTGGTGGCTGTATATACTGTATGTAGTAATCTCCTGAGCTCCCTCTAGTGGTGGCTGTATATATCTGTATGTAGTAATCTCCTGAGCTCCCTCTATGGTGCTGTATATATCTGTATGTAGTAATCTCCTGAGCTCCCTCTAGTGGTGGCTGTATATATCTGT